>OX451209.1:9689489-9691989 GCA_949628255.1 Macrophya alboannulata
TTGGTGCCGAGGTATTTGAGGACCTCCTCAGGTGCAGCATAGGGCACGGACTTTGTGTCAAGTTCAAGTTTCGGGTCTGTGGCGTACCACGTTTTACCCGTAGTTCTATACTCGAATGTGGAGCACTTATCTATTGAGAGGTGCATGTCGAGTTTTTCGAGGCTGGAGCGCACGAGTTCGAGCTGGTCCCCGGCAGACGAGGGATCCGCAGCGACAAGAACAATGTCGTCCGCGAACCCAAGTTCCGCCAGCTTCCCGCTTTTGAGTTCGAGGCCCTCGGTTTCGGCTTGTAACCGTTCGAGAGTGGGTTCAACGACGAGGTTGAAAATAAGAGGGGACAGGGGATCGCCCTGTTTCACACCTCTCTTCAGTTCGATTATCACCTCACCATCTTTTACCCCGATCTTGGTGGCACAGTTGTGGTACATCCCACTGACAAAGTCAGCAATCAAGCGAGGGATGCCCTTGCGCCTCAGGCTAACTCCGATGGAGGAGTGCGGAACGGTGTCAAAGGCCTTCGAGACATCGAGAACCGTGATTACGCCGCCAGCCTCTTTGGCTGTTCTAATTGTTGCGTTCAAGAGCTGCGTGTTCGAATAGCAGCCGTTCTCCTCAGTGAAACCCTTCTGCCGTTCGGTCTGCTTCAGAACAGCCCTTAGTCTACGGTCGAGCAGGGATGAGAATAGCCTACTTACAACCGAGCTGATCGTAATGGGGCGCCAGTTCTTTATGTCTGAAGCGTCCTTCCCGGCTTTGGGGATGAGGGTGGTTCGGTTTGTCCTCCAGGCCTCAGGGTAGTACTGGGTCAGGAGGAGCAAATTCAACAGTATCGCTAAGGATACGTGGGTCTCATTCGATTTGAGATCCTCTTTGCGCAGGCCATCTGGACCCGCGGCCGAGTTAGTGGCGATGAGGCCAATTTTCTTAGCCACCTCTTCTGGGGTTACCGGAGTGAGGATTCGGTCGACCGGAATCTCGTCACTCATGTGTTCGAATGGTAAGACGTTAGGTCCCGTCTTCCCCCATAGTTGTTCGTACAGCTTTTGCGTATCCCCCCGATCAGGGGGGTTGCGCTGCTGTGTGATCGAGAGGTCATTGGCCATCACCATATCAGCCAACCGTTTCGGGCAATTATTCATCAGATCCTGGCATTTGGAAAACGCGTAAGCACTTCGCCGGGTTCTATTGGCTGGCTTACGACGGTTTCGCCGGTGTTTCGAGGATCGCTGTGCGTTCGGCTTAGGTTTTTGCTGACTGGACATCCTGTCTTGGGCTCCAGTGATCAGCGGTTCAAGCAATGTTCTATAGGTTAGTTCCAGGTTGTTTCTTGTAATTGGGTGACCACGTTCAAAGAGTTCGACGACTCTGTCGACCCAATCTTTGTTGTCTTTAATTTTCGCGCAATCGTTTTCGATTGCGCGACGCAGGTCGCCCTTCCAGCTTGCCTCTGGTTCAAAGGTTTCAAGAGGAGGTGCACTTGGGGGGGTACCATGGGATCGTTCAAGATACCTAGAGTTGTCTCCCTCGACTACCGGCCCTAGGTGTTCAATGGGCGGCTCGAGGGATCGAGCGGGCGAGTTAGGATCATTCTCCGATCCACCGTCCACTACTGTGTCAGACAGCTCCAGGTGCCCGCTAAGTTCGATTTCGCAGGCGGGCAGTCTCCTTCTACGAGCGTCACTGATCTGCTTATTGGTCTTGCCGGGGAAAAAGCGTGCCAGAGCTATGTTGATAAAGCGCGTGTTGCCGAGCTCTTGCTCGCGTCTGCGCAGCTCAGACAGCTCCTCCTCGGTCCAGATCGTTGGCTTGCCTCCACCCTGCCTGACAGGGCGGGCAGCCTTCTCCGCACGCTTGGTGTTTCTAATGTGCGGGTGTTCGTGTCGCTCGTGTTGAGAGAGGCCAATTCTGGTAGTGAAACCCTTTCTACACACCTCGCAGGTGAAGGCATCTGGAGGCGCCGCAGGCGGGCCGGTGCACTTAGGCACGTGGCATCGCCACCCGTGGACACCAGGGAATACCTTGTGACATACCCCACACCGCCAGCTCAGGTTTACGGCAGGATGTTTGGTTCTAAAATGTTTGTCTAGTTGCCGGCTGCCGAGGGATAGATCATTCAAGCCCTCGAGCAGGCATTTCGGACAACTCATAGCCCCTGCCAACTGGCCGTTTAGGGTAAGCGGTTCGTTTTTCCTTATTGGAATGCGGTCGGTTCTAGGTTTGTCCCTCCTTTGGTTTGCGTTATACTCCGCAACCTGTGGCCCCTGAGGGACGGGTGGACCACAGGCCTCCGAGGCATTGTTGTTTGAATGAATAGCCATGGTTGACTCCATTCAATACCAGCGCTATGGGGAGTCACTGACAGCGCTGGGACCCTGAGGCGTTGCTGCGCAGGGCCCACGTATACCATAAAGGTGTTCAAATTGGTTCAACGAGAAGCGCCCAGCTACTGCGTAAGCAGTGCCGGGCGCTCTAAATTTTTTTCCCTTTTTCGACATGGCAT
>OX451209.1:9699489-9734489 GCA_949628255.1 Macrophya alboannulata
CAGTGCCAATGCGAGCGCATTGCGTCGCGGAGTCTCTCCCGACCGTGTGCACCGTTCGACGGTCCGAACGGTACGGCTCCCTACAGTACGGGTGGGCTCCGCTCTGACGTCGGTCCCGACCGGTTTTGAACACGGTCTCTTACGGCGGAAAACGTGCACGGAGACCCTCCGAATCGGCCCTCGTCTCCGTGAAAGTTCCAAGTCCCGCACGCTTGCCAATGCGTGTGGTTCGTCTTGCGACGAGGTATTAGAGTTTCTTTTTCAAAGTTTCAGAATTTATTCGAAACTTTTCCCAAGAACCCGAGGAGTCCTTGGGACAGTGCCAATGCGAGCGCATTGCGTCGCGGAGTCTCTCCCGACCGTGTGCACCGTTCGACGGTCCGAACGGTACGGCTCCCTACAGTACGGGTGGGCTCCGCTCTGACGTCGGTACCGACCGGTATTTAAAACGGTCTTTTATGGGGAAGAACGTGAACGGAGACCCTCTGAATTCGACTATGTCTCTTCGACTAAGTCCCACGACGCGCATACGCAAACCGAAGAGACCGAAGAAAATTATTCCAAGTCCCACGACGCGCATACGCGAACCGAAGAGACCGAAGAAAATTATTCCAAGTCCCACGACGCGCATACGCGGACCGAAGAGACCGAAGAAAATTATTCCATGTCCCACGACGCGCATACGCGGACCGAAGAGACCGAAGAAAATTATTCCAAGTCCCACGACGCGCATACGCGGACCGAAGAGACCGAAGAAAATTATTCCAAGTCCCACGACGCGCATACGCGGACCGAAGAGACCGAAGAAAATTATTCCAAGTCCCACGACGCGCATACGCGGACCGAAGAGACCGAAGAAAATTATTCCAAGTCCCACGACGCGCATACGCGAACCGAAGAGACCAAAGAAAATTATTCAAAGTCCCACGACGCGCATACGCGGACCGAAGAGACCGAAGAAAATTATTCAAAGTCCCACGACGCGCATGACCAGACTCGAGACAACATCGACAACGTCCGAACGCGCCGTACGGACACACAGTCCTTCAACACCGGCAACATTCGTCGTCCGTCGGCCGAAGCCGCACCGTTGGGGTCTCGTCTAACCGACAAGACGAATCCCCATGCCAAGGGCTGAGTCTCAACAGATCGCAGCGTGGTAACTGCTCTACCGAGTACAACACCCCGCCAGGTACCTAAGTCGTCTACAGACGATTCCGAGTTTCGACATCGAACTGGATGACCCATGATCGACCGCTTGAAGCCAGGCCGACGAGCGGGGAGATCCCGACGCCGGCCGGCGGCTCTGCGCGGCAAACAGGGCTCGTGCGATGACCGGCCCGTGGACCGACCACCTAGTAAAGTCACATTGTTTTGAGCCTTTCGACTCACGAGACTCCTAGAAATATCGTTGCCCCCTTTGACTAGAGAGTATACGGCCTTAGAGGCGTTCAGGCATAATCCCACGGATGGTAGCTTCGCACCACCGGCCGCTCGACCGAGTGCGTGAACCAAATGTCCGAAACTGCGGTTCCTCTCGTACTGAGCAGGATTACTATCGCAACGACGAGTCATCAGTAGGGTAAAACTAACCTGTCTCACGACGGTCTAAACCCAGCTCACGTTCCCTATTGGTGGGTGAACAATCCAACGCTTGGCGAATTTTGCTTCGCAATGATAGGAAGAGCCGACATCGAAGGATCAAAAAGCAACGTCGCTATGAACGCTTGGCTGCCACAAGCCAGTTATCCCTGTGGTAACTTTTCTGACACCTCTTGCTGAAAACTCTTCAAGCCAAAAGGATCGATAGGCCGTGCTTTCGCAGTCTCTATGCGTACTGAACATCGAGATCAAGCCAGCTTTTGCCCTTTTGCTCTACGCGAGGTTTCTGTCCTCGCTGAGCTGGCCTTAGGACACCTGCGTTATTCTTTGACAGATGTACCGCCCCAGTCAAACTCCCCGCCTGGCAGTGTCCTCGAATCGGATCACGCGGGAGTATGATCGGCGATCGGCCGAAGCCTCACGCCACTCTTACACGCTTGGCTCTAGAACACCGTGACAGCCGGGACGAATGTCCTCGACGCACGCGCTCCGCCTAACCGAGTAAGTAAAGAAACGATGAAAGTAGTGGTATTTCACCGGCGATGTTACCATCTCCCACTTATGCTACACCTCTCATGTCTCCTTACAGTGCCAGACTAGAGTCAAGTTCAACAGGGTCTTCTTTCCCCGCTAATGTTTTCAAGCCCGTTCCCTTGGCAGTGGTTTCGCTAGATAGTAGATAGGGACATTGAACCTGGTTTGAGTTTAACGTGTCAGTTCCGCCTTTCGGCTCTACTACACGGCCCCCTATTGGGCGAGGGATTGAGATACGCTCAATCATCGCGCACGGATGCTTCCGGTGTATGGTAGGCTACAAGACCTACCACCTTACCGGTGGAAGCAAGGCTACCTAGACCTCTGCCGACATATGCTGAGTCGACACCCGAGTTGGTGGTACGCAACTCACACGCCGGGACCACCTTGGTCCCTTCCCCGCAATGTGGGGTAGAGGTTCCCAATCTCAACCACTGCCACTACGAGTCCAACCTCTGTGACCGGGTTGAAAGACGCCAAAAATTATGACGTCCCTCACGGCCACCCCGGTCGCCCGTAGTACCGATTTACCCCGGGTCGGGCTCGCGACATCCCGAAGTCGCTTCCAGCTCGGGAACTCTTGCAAGAACCCGGCCGCTGGTTGGGCCACACTCGGATACGTAGGGTCGTCACACCCCAAAAATGCAGTGAAGTTGGCTCGACCGTACGGCCGCAAGCAACCGCACCGCCTTTTACTCAGTTGCACTCTCCTGCGCCCATCACCGTCACATAAACATGACGGACAGAACGGACAAAACGCCACTACACAAGACGTCACAGACACATAACACAGCGGCCCGGGTGAATCCAGTCCGGGACCGGCGTGACTTAGCCATCGGCTTCGTCCTCAGCTTCCGCTAGGGCCGCTTCACGTCGCCTGAAGGCCCTTACCGCATACCTTTCCAATTCTCTATACTGGCCGACGTCGTCGAGCACGCCACCAAGGCCGGCACCATCTCCCACCGCTCGGACCGACGCGTACCAGCTCCCTTCTGCTCGCAGGTCTGCATATAGTGCGCATTCACTCAACACGTGCTTCCAGCTCTCAATCATGCCACAGGAGCACCTGTCACTCACGCTCAGGTGCCTTCCATGAAGGTACTCATTCATGCTTGCATGCCCAATCAGCAAGTAACCCAGGTGTAAGCCCGGGTCAAAATGCCGCTGGGCACTGACCATACTCACTTCCTTTATCCAATTATAAAGGACTCTTTCTCTCTCTGATTCGTTCCACCTGGCTTGCCACTCACCATAAAGCGTGCCCACTACGACAACTGAACTATCCTTCAGATTCAAGCCATCTACATTCATTCCTGAGGCCATGACTAGGTTCCCAATCGAATCCCGTCGCTTGAGCCTGTACATGAGGCTTCTCTTTACCGCCAGTAAGTCCCACGGTAGCTCTCCCATCAGGACCTGCATGGCCTCAGTGGACACCGTTCGACACACTCGCAGACATGCGTACAAGACGACACGCTGACATTTATTCAGAATTTCTCTTGCGTACTGGAACCTCAGGCTCTCATACCATACGCTTGCTCCATACAAGGCTACTGCTGTGAACAGTCCCTTGTACCATATCTTCATAACACCACGCTTTATGCCCCATTCTCTCCTCATCACTCTTCTCATCATACCCACCACGTTGGTTATCTTCACACGGACATGCTCCAAGTGGGCCCTGAAATTCATCCTTTCCCCAACGTGCACACCAAGGTATTTGACGGTATCTTCATACCGCAAACCCTGGCCTTCCATCTTCACACATGGCCTCCTATTAGCACTCAGCATCCCTTTCATCAGCATGCATACTGTCTTTGTGTCGGAGACGCTTACACCCACGCTCCGACCCCAGTCTACCACTTTCTGCATCCATGCTGTGCCCGCGCTCTCCAACGCCGCCCTCTGATCTCCTTCGACCAGTATTAGCAGGTCGTCGGCAAAAGCCACGTACTTGCACCCATTCGCTTCTAGCTCATTAAGGAGCTCATCCATCATTAGGTTCCACACACTTGGGCCGCAAATCGACCCTTGTGGGCAACCCTTCTCCACATCCCTCCATACCGTGTCGTTCACTCCAGTCGTACATACCATTCTGTCGCTGAAGTAGCTCACCCATAGCCCGATCTCCTTGCACTCTATGTTTTTAATCTTTCCGATCACTTGGCTCCAGAGCAGGTTATCAAATGCTCCCTTAAAATCCACAAACAGTCCTAAGACATACTTTCGCTCACTACCTTTCACCAGTTCTTTCGCTCTGTGCCACGCATCATCAGTACTTCTTCCTTTACGGAAGGCGTACTGATGCTCATTCTGGGTGTCAGTCGTCACCCTTTCCAGCCTGCTTACCATCACTCTCTCCAGTACCTTAGCCAGCACTGGGAGGAGGCATACAGGCCGATAGGACCGGGGATCGGACCGCACCTTTTCTGGCGACTTCAACAACACAACCACTCTTCCCTTTTTCCATTCTCTCAGAAAATACCGTTCTCTCACACAGTCATTAAATAAAGTGATAATGCACTCCGGGATTGCCAACCAGACTCTCTCAACTACTTCACCAGTCATGCCGTCCAGCCCTGGAGCCTTTTTCAACTTCACTCTCTTCACAGCACTCTCTACTTCAGCGGACGTGATCGGTTCGACCACGTCCTTCTCATTCACGTTATCATTCTGTCCATTCATTTCAGGCACTGCTGGGAAAAATTCCTTCAGCAGTACCTCCATACTCTCCCTCCAGCTATGCGTGGTCCTTCCATCCACATTTATACCGCCAATCACCTCTCTCTTCCTCTTACTCCTGCATAACTTATACACTTCACCCCATGGGTCAGAGTTGCCTTTCAACCGCACAAACTCCTTCCATTCCCTTTCTTTGGACTCATGCATCATCTTCTTATATTCTTTATTAAGCTCGGCATACATTGCTTTAAGTTCCATCACATTCAGGCTTCCACTCTTCCTTGCTTTCTGGTGCTTCTTCCTGGCTTTCCGGACCTTGAGCCTCATCTCCTGGAGAGACTCGTTCCACCAGCACACCCCTTTCGCTCTGCTTTCACTCACGAGCTTCATATTTTTCTCATTTGCCCTTTCGACCCACTTGGTTATCAGATTCACCTTCTCATCTACATCGGCTTCGCGAAACGCACTTTCACCCGTCTCATGTGCTTCATCCCTGACATCCGTTGCATACTGGTCCCAGTCCACATCATGCATGCTCCAGCGCTTCCTGGGGATCTTATCAGTTCTACTCTCTAATCCATACTCAACAGTTATCGCTATCATGCTGTGGTCGCTAATTCTACGTTCACACATTATCTCCCATTCGTATCCCAAGGTACCCTTCGGGTCATTCACCAGCGTAACATCAATGTCACTGCACCCATTCGGTCCGCTGAATGAGTACCATTCACTGGGTTCGTTCAGCACAATCATATCCCACTCTATGATTAGCTCAGTCAGCTTCTCACCACGCACTGCTCTTGACCTATATGAGTCCACTTTCTTACTGTACCAAGTACCAGATTCAGCGTTAGCGTCCATTCCCACTATTACTACACATTCGCCGAGGTCTTCTAGCATTCTACTCATGTAGGACAAGTAGCCATCTATCTCTTCGCTTCATTTGCAATAAATGGAGACGACATACGCTTCGCCAAACTCGCCCTTCAGCCATACACATACGCCATGGTCATTCGTCCATTTGTCGATGACCATGACTTCCATTCTCTCGTTATTAACGACCACAGCAGCCTGTCTTTTGTGCACTACACGCATACTGCCTGGTAAGCCCAGAACCCTACCGTCCTTGACGCAAGGCTCCTGGAGCAAAGCCAAACTCACTTTTTCCTCAATCATGCTGATCCCCAGGTCACACATTACTCCATATGCCCCTTGACAGTTCAATTGCCTCACATTCATGCGTCTTTCAGTCATTGCTGGTCCTTTCACGCCTTCTCGCAATCACCCTTTGGTACACCGGGCACTCATCCCACTCGATCCCATAATCGTCGGGAAGCCTACTCCTCCGACAATTCCTGCACGCCTCGGGATTGTTGCACCCGGTGCACTCATGCCCAGTCATTCCGCACCTTCGACAAACCCGCTCTTTCACTGGGCAGTCCTTGATGCCATGACCATAGCCATAGCACCCGTAGCAGCGAAAAACCCCATCCCACTCCCGGATCCGGAACGAGGTCCAGCCCGAGAAGATCCGACCAGCTGTTGTCAACTGGTCTCGGATCCCCCGGCTGACCTCCATAATAACGTTATTCACGTTCGTTTCCTTCTTGCCCTGCCTGCTGATGATCCGTACACCACTCCGGAATTCATCAGTCGTGACAGCCTCCGAGAGGTTCCTCGTAAAGAGGTCCCCCAAGAAGGTCTCCTCGGTCATCTCCTCTGGCACATCATAAACATTGATTTTTGGGCCGACCCTCCTGGTGCGCTCGACGCCCAGACCAAGCTTTTTGAAACCCGAGCAGCTCAAGAGCTGCTCTCTATCTTTTTCGCTGGCGGTCTCGATCACGATCCCAGCCTTGACCGTCCTGACCGCCTTAACTTTAATTTGCAGCTTGCCGCCTATTTCCCTCAGCACCTCTTGCTTGATAGCCTCGCTCTCCTTGGCGGTATCTTGGTCTAGTGACTTTACCACGACCGCGAAAACCTCCGGCAACGCTCTGCGAGCCTGCGGAGCTGCACTTGCCCCTGCGTTCCGCCTACCTGGTTGCCGAGCAGCGGCACCGCGAGCCTTACCGGCCCCGATCGGATCCACCGACGCGCCGTCGTACCCTTTCTTGCCGGTTACTCCGGCGGCAACACTAGCATAGCTACCCGCTCGTCCTGTCGAACGCACGGCGGGCGCGAGCCCTGCTTTCTTTTCCTCAAGTCTGCCCTTGAGGCGCGCATTTTCCAGCAGCAGCCGAGTTGCCAGCTCCTCATACTCTGCAACCTTTGTGAGAATGGCTGCTGCTACTGGCTTGAAGACCTTGTTACAGTCCGCGAACACCAAGGCTCGCAGACTCTCACCGATCGCCTTCATCGACGCCAGTTCGTCGGCCGGCTTGTCCACCTTCGTTAGGTCTGCTGCAGAGCCACTCTCCTTCTTCCTTTTGGCCACCACCGGTGTTACCCGGGTGCCACTGATTCCGGCCTTCAGCAGGGGCAGTGCCGAAGCCTTGCGTTTCACTCTAACGCTCTGAGGTTGAGGCTCTACCTCTACCTCACACTCCATTGAACTCCCGTCGCTAGAGTTGCCGCCGTCTGGCTCCGTCGCCGTTCCCCCGGGACGTGCCCCCTCCCCTCCTACCACCTCTATCGTCTTTTTTGTTTGTTTTTGTGTTTTAGATATCATATTGATTCCCACGAGTCTGGCACGATCTAAACTACCCCAGGACCATACGTCCATAGGCCCTGGGAGGCTAAATAAAACAGGGTTCGCCAGTTACCCTGAGTTTGGTCGCTTGGGCACCGGACTCCCTCCGGCCACTCATCCTATCGCCGCGCACCATAACTTAGAATTAGGGATTTTTTATAGAGCCTGTCATTCTCACGGATCGGGCGGTTAAGCCAAGTCCCCCGGTCGACGCTCTCGCCACTACCAGACACTGCACTATAGCGAACCATGCGCATTGCCTGGGTCGTTGCAACAAGAACGAAGTTTACGGTATGCTAGGACTGGGGCCCCAGGCACGTCACAGCCCAACCCCCGAAAGCCCCAAATAGAAAAAGGGGGCCACACCGTTAGGCGCAGCCCCCTCCTCCACCCGGAGCTCCCAGGAGCCCCTAGGGGAAGTAGATAGGGACATTATTATTATTATTCGTTTCTCTTATTTTTTGCGGTCTGTGAGCTCCGCTCATCACCGCCTCAGACAGGTACGTTATTTATTCCTAAAACTGTTTATATTTTGGTTTTTTATAATTGTTTGGTACATAGTTTAGTTTATAAAAATCAATAATCCTGTTTCATTCGGTTTAGTTTAATTTAATCTAGGTTAGTCCAGTCCGATTCGTTTATTCAAGATCATTCAAGTCTATCATTCATTTACTTCCAGGGTCTCTTAGCCGCAAGCAATAGTATTTGTCTCACGTTGCCCGTCCCTAGCCACGTGGAGGCGGACCCCAGTAATTCCTTGGTCAGGTAAGTCTTCTAATCCCCTTTTTTTTTTTTTTTTTTCTAGGTTCCAGGCAGAGTCAAGGTTAAGGTAAGTTCAAGGTTTAAATTAATAAATTGTAAATTATCTTTCATGTTCTGTTTCTTTTCAGGTTTCTCGGAGTTCGCAGCCGTCTCGTACTCACGGGGCTGGTCATTGCTGAATTGTAAGTATAAATTCCTTTCTTATTTTTTCAATAGTTCTTGTGAATTGCGAAAGTTGTATGAGTTTTTCTTTCGTGTTTATAAGTACATGCATGTCGTCAATGCCCTCATGCAGTGCAGCGTATCTGTGTTGCCTGTATAGCGGGCATTCAAAAAAGATATGTTCTATTGTTTTTTCTGTATTGTTGCATGCTGGACAATTAGGAGTTACGGATGCTCCTCTTTTATAGAGCGTGCTATTTATTGGGCCATATCCCGTGATAAAATACGTGCAGATCCGGTCTGGTTTAAACCATTGGTTCTGAATTGCAAAATCTGCGTCTCTTATAAATCTATATGTGTCGCGACCATGCACGTCTACAGACCATCTCTGCTTCCATGCTGTAAGAGCTTCAAGTTTTATTTTTTCCCTTTCAGTTATAAATGTCATGTCGTCCCGTGAATCTGATCGCTCGTATACGTGGCCCCTCCATACGACGCTAATATTCTTTTTCATTTTTCCATATAGCCCCCGCGCAATCACTTCTAGATCTATAGGCAGGGAACCGTTAATCACTTGCATAGCAACTGTTGATGTTGTCTTACAGGCTTTAGTGCATTGCAGCAGAAGAGCACGTTGAGTTGCGATAATATGTTTTTGTATAGGTGTTATCATCGCTCTGTGATACCATACAGATGAGCAGTACAGGATGATCGGGATCGCAACCGCTTTGTATATAAGCTGCCTGGTATATGTGTTTATTCCCCATTCTTTTTTCGCTAGGCGGTTTATTTGCATGATGTATGCTGTTATCTTACTCCTTAGGTTCCGTACATGTGGAAGAAATGTCAGTCTCGAGTCCAGAGTAATACCCAGGTATTTGCACTCATTTGTGAATCTTATATTGTTTTGTCCGATCTTCAATGTGGGGTTTCTTTTGTTCGACAGGTTTGCTGTGAGCATCATAGCCATCGATTTGGTGTGCGCTATCTTTAGTTTATGGTCTAAGCACCATTCTTCAAGGTAAGTGATTCCAGCTGCACTCAGCCGCTCTAAGTAGATAAGATAAGAGAGTTCTGACCCACAGCATCCCAAGATCTGATCTGCAGATCACAGCATCCCTGGACCACTGGACCGCTGGACCAAAAACTTAGATTTTTTTTTTTTTTTTTTTTTTTTTTTTTCACCTAACCTAACCTCATCTAACCTAACCTAACCTAATCTAACCTCATCTAACCTCATCTAACCTAACCTAATCTAACCTGATCTAACCTATCCTAACCCGGCCATCTGCAGATCACAGCATCCCTGGACCCGCTGGACCAAAAACTTGGATTTTTTTTTTTTTTTTTTTTTTTTTTTTTTTTTTAATTTTAATTTTAATATTTTTTTTTTTTTTTTTTTTTTCTTTTTCTAACCTAACCTAACCCAACCATCTGCAGATCAGATCATCTCTAGACTGCTGGACCAAAAACTTAGACATTTTTTTTTTTTTTTTTTTTTTTTTTTTTTTTTTTTCACTAACCTAACTCAACCGAATCAGGCTCGATTCTATGAATGCTGCAGAGAGAGAGAGAGAGAGAGAGAGAGAGAGAGAGAGAGAAAGGGAAGGTTGGGTGAATAATAAGATTTTCGATGATCTATTCATTGATTTATTATTCATTTTCAAATTCCGTATCCTGAGGGGGTAGTGATCGCGGTATTAACTTGCTGCGCCTGATGTGTGCACCATCATCGTTGGTTGTCGAGTGGTATACCGATTCGCCTGAGCTGCGACCGACCCAGTCGGGTACCCATTCCCTGTCGTTAGTGAAATTTCTGAACTGTAAATTTTTCACGAGGCCTATTGAACTGTGAATTTTTCTATCTTTGCAGCGGTGAATGCATATAATTATATTTGGCTTATAATATTGTCGCCAGTCTGGAAAAACTTTCCTGTCTTGACGTGTTCAAAGTGAATGCTTGAACTAATTAGCACTAATGACCTTCGACGTCGTTAGTGAAATTTTCGAACGGTAAAATTTTCAGCAAGACTTAATGAACTGTGAATATTTCTGTCTTCGCAACGGTGAATGCACATAATTATATTCAGGTCAAAATATTGTTGTTAGTGTAAGAATTCCTGTCACAACGTGTTCAAAGTGAATGCTTTGACTAATTAACATGAATAACTATAAGTAGACAAATTTGAATAAATATGTTCTCATGTATTCATTGATTTACAATCGCATATATTTTTTTTTTTTTTTTTATTCATTATTTATTTTACTCTATCATTATTATTTACATCGATGTTTATTTACTATTTACATTTGCATTTATTATTATTGTTATCATTATTATCACTATTATATTTTCAAAATTTCCCCATTGCGTAAGTATGTAGGATCTGGAAATGATGCGAAACAATAATTAGTTTTTTTTCCTCTTCAATAAATCTCTCTCTCTCTCTCTATATATATATATCGCCACAATAAAGTTACATACCACTGCACGGAAAAACCCTCATCATCATCATCATCATCATCATCATCATAATCCTGCACCTCAACATCCTCAACATCTTCCACTTCCATCTCTTCCTCATCCGAATCCACATCAGGCCTGTAAGGTATCCTCATATTTGCAAGCAGCTCATGATCATCATCATCTAGATCATCAGCTTTGTCAATGTTGTCTTCACATTGCCACGACATCAAATAATTAGTTAGTCTGTACGGGTGGTTATAATGACGATCGCCAAGCCGAGCAAACCACCAATAATATTGTCGATGGTTCATCACCAATTGCGTCGCCACATTATTAATGGTTATCATGGCGCCCTCAACATGGCCTCTTTCGGCAATCCATCGATCCAGATGTCGTTGAATTTCATCACCCAAACTATTATCAGTGCCCCATTCAAGAGGAGTCACCCAATGATATGTGACAGTCCAAGCTTCAATGGAAAACATATGTAAAAAAAAATTAGAGTATAAACTATATATATATGATGGTGATAATGATGAAAATCAAAACTTGCATGACATATAAAGAATCAGTCTATGAATTCTATTCCATGCAGTCTATTAATATATTGAAAATTATACTCACTATGTTGCATTGTATAAATCGGTATCGTTACTTTTTCAAACAGATTACTTTGACGTTCTTGTACAATTATTTGGACACTTTTCAGACTTAGAATGTTAATAATCCTGCTTAGTGACGGGTTTATATATCGCGCAAGGGTGACTGGGGGTGATTGGCATCAATGAGCACACATTACGCCCACCGCCAGCCAGCCAACGAAACTTTTTCAAATTTTTAAATTTTTGGTTTTCAGAACGGTCAGACGCACATAATTATATTTAGTCTGAAGTATTGTCGCTAGTTTTTAAAATTTCCACTTCGTTGCATTTAAAGTGAATACTTGGGGTGGTTACGCTGGCGACTGTATGTATGCATGAGCACATTGGTCAATTTCATTGAACCATGAATTTTCGATTTTGCGGTGGTGACGAGCGTGGGGTAATTATACCTAGACCGAAGTATGCCAGTTTCAAAAATTTTACTTGGAGGGTGTGAATTTGAAGTAGAGCTGGTGGGAGGTGCCATCGAGTCTTTGTGCTATGGTTTAGCCTTCTCCTCATTATTTGAATGTATATATAAGGTTGATGCTAAACAGGGAAGTGATCATTCACATAAGTTCTAACGTCAAAAGTAAACCTTAACGATCAAACAAACAACGTACGATATTTCTGAGGTCATCATGGATGCACAAGTATACACCAATCTCCTCAAGTGCATGGAATGGGCCTACAACTTGCTGGCTACGGGAACCGCTCAACAAACAGCCGATGGCATCGTCGCACACTGGTGCGATATTGGGCAGCAAAAAATTGAATTCCTGACTAATATTTTAGCACAGCCCCACCTACATGTGAGTGAAAAGCAGAAAATTCAAAACGCAATTTCACAAATACAATCATGGCGTGTAAAGTTTCAACAATATCAAACACGAGCGGTTGTTGTTGGTGCGGGTGATATCATTGTGAATAATAATAATAATAATAATAATATCGATGATCGTGTTCAATGGAGTGATTTGAATAGTGTATATGGTGGTCGAATTCGCACAGGCGTCGTCACAAATCTCAAACATACAGATTTGGGCGGATTTTTAGTTGATGTCGGGGTTGTGGTGAATGAACATTTAAAAAATATACTACGCACCGAGGGGAATATCAAAGTAAATGTGGTATTATCGTGCAAGTTTGAGAATTCAAAAAACGATGTCGTCTGTGTGGAAATGAAGTATTTCAATACACGCAATATACCTATTCTCCCATCAACGGATCTGAATAGCTGGTTCGAGAACAATATCGCAGGTGTTCTACTTAGTAAGGTGGAAGATTTTGAGCAACGAGATTCCGGATGGAGCATGATTGAGATAATCAACGCCGTGGTCAACATCAATCGGTACGAGCCTCTTCGTGGTGGACTTTCCACTTTTGTTATGCTACCGAAGGATATCCAGCTGAAGAAAGCGGTAGTCAACGTGAGGAACGACGATGATCGTTGCTTTTTATGGTCTGTGACGGCAGCTCTACACCCCGCTGCACGCCATGCCGATAGGATGGCTAGTTACAAACCATATATTGATGAGCTGAATTGCGCAGGTATAAGTTTTCCCATGACTTTGCATGGTGTAGAGAAATTTGAAAAATTAAACAATCTCAGGATTAATGTATACGGTATTGAATCCCAAACTTTCTCACACCATGCAAAGTCTGAGAATAGTGTTATCGTTCCGCTATATCTAAGCAAAAATTTGACAAGTTCAAACGGTAATAATACAATCCACTTGCTTATTATCGAGGCTAATTCTAATAATAATAATATGGAGCATGATGGTGACTTGAGCGTTTTTAAACCAAATTTCCACTTTACTTGGATCAGGAATCTTTCACGTTTGGTTAGCAAACAGCTGTCGAATCATAACGGTGAGCAATTGTTGTGCGATAGATGTTTGTGCCACTTTGTGATGCAAAGCGCCTATGAAAATCATAGGCTAGATTGTATAAATTTGAATAAAGTCCGAATGTCGTTTCCGGAAAATAAAGATTTAGATTTTTCAAATTTTCGTAATAAAGGCACCGTGCCGTTTGTCGTGTACGCAGATCTTGAATGTATATTGAAACCGACGACGAATAATGATTCCCAAGTGCATATCCCACACAGTGTAGCATTTTTATGTACATTGTGCATACGATGACAAATTATCCGAATATAAAGACCGCCGCGGACCCGATTGCATCGAATGGTTCAACATGCAGCTCCGCGAACTATCAGCGAAAGTAGAGTCACGCATAAAAAATATAATCCCGATGGAAAATTTAAGTCAAATGCAACGCGATCGACATGTACGCGCGAAAAATTGCCATATTTGTGAGAAACCATTCGAGGCAGATGAGAAAAAATGCTATGATCACTGCCATTTCACTGGTAAATATCGCGGAGCTGCCCACAATCGTTGCAACCTTAATTTTAGCGAGAAGCATACCATTCCGGTAGTGTTTCATAATTTGTCGGGCTATGATTCGCATTTTTTGATTAAATCTCTGGCCACAACTTTTCCGGGCGATATTACACTGTTACCAATCAATAAGGAGAAGTATATTTCATTCACTAAGAGGGTTGGTGACAGTGATATGCACTTGAGGTTCATTGACTCGTTTCGCTTTATGGCAAGCGGGTTAGACAAATTAGCTTCTTATATTGACAATGCAGATAAAAAGATAACCGGCAAATATTACGAAAATTTGGAAGAATTTCAGCTGATGACTCGTAAAGGTGTTTTCCCATATGAATACATTGATTCATGGGAAAAACTTGATGGGATAAATCTGCCCAATAAGAGAGATTTTTATTCAAAACTCAATGACTCAGGTATTAGTGATATCGATTATGAACATGCAAAAAACGTTTGGGATAAATTTAACTTGCGTACATTGGGGGAGTATTCCGATTTATATTTGAAAACGGATGTGCTCTTATTGGCAGATATATTCCAAAATTTTAGAGATAGTTGCTTTAAGACATACCATTTGGATCCACTTCACTACTACACCGCACCGGGGCTTGCTTTTGATGCGATGTTAAAACATACAAAAGTGAGTCTCCAGCTTTTGGATGACCCTGAAATGATATTGTTTATTGAAAAAAGTATCAGGGGCGGTGTAGCACAGTGCTCCAATCGGTATGCAAAAGCGAATAATCGATTCATGGGTGCTGATTTCAATCCAAGTAAAGCGGAATCCTACTTAATGTATTTTGATGTAAATAATCTTTACGGTGCAGCTATGAGCGAGAATTTACCCTATGGATCATTCGGGTGGGAACACACCTCTGTTGATGTGATGTCCCTGCGCGATGATTCACCAATTGGGTATATTTTCGAGGTTGATTTGGATTATCCGACAGAGCTCCACGAGCACCATAAAGATCTACCACTCTGCCCCGAACATTTTATTCCACCAGGGAGTAAGATTGCAAAGCTGGCCACAACGCTTTTACCAAAGGAAAAGTATGTGTTGCACTATAGAAATCTGCAGCAATATTTGAATTTGGGCATGCGATTGGTAAAAGTGCATCGTGTCCTGAAATTCACACAGTCTTCATGGTTAAAACCATATATCGACTTGAATACCGACATGCGAAAGCAGTCGAAGAATGAGTTTGAGAAAAACTTCTACAAACTCATGAACAATGCGGTATTTGGCAAAACCATGGAGAATGTGCGAAAGCATAGGGATGTGAAGCTAATAACAAAGTGGGGTGGTAGGGGTGGCGCGAGAGCTCTGATCGCACGACCGAATTTTCATAGCTGCACCATATTCGATCATGATATGGTAATTATTGAATTAAATCGCGCTCAGGTCAATTTCAATAAGCCAATATATATCGGTGCAGCGATTCTTGATCTTTCAAAAATCTTTATTTATAAGTTTCACTATAACTATATTAAGAACAACTTTGCAAATAATCAGGCTAAATTATTGTACACAGACACCGATAGTCTTATTTACCAATTTAGTGTACCCAATATTTATGATATCATCAAACGTGATGTTAATGCAATGTTTGATACTTCGGACTACCCACCAGACAATGTCTACGGTATCCCGTTAATGAATAAAAAGCGTCTCGGTCTAATGAAAGATGAAAATAACGGCAAAATCATGACCGAGTTTATCGGGTTACGCGCTAAACTGTATTCATTTAAAACTATGGGTGACAGCGATAAAAAACGCGCCAAGGGTGTCAAAGGCTCTACATTGAAAACCATCACGTTTGATGATTATAAGCGGTGTCTGATTGAATACAAGAATTTGGTTAAGCCTCAATGTTTGATTAGGAGTAGGCAACATATCGTTAGCACCATCGTGCAAAATAAATTGGCATTAAGCTGGCGGGACGATAAGCGGAACTTGATACCTGGTCAAACGGATACCCTACCTTGGGGTTTTATCGATACTTTGTAAGTTTATTTTTAGGAAAACCAAAGTGTAAATATGTATATTTTTTTTTTTTTTTTTTTTTTTTTGTTTAATGCATGGTTAGCATTCATATGATTATTTGTAAGACATGTAAATAAAACAAAATGTGATTATGATAAATATATTCTCCAAAAATTACTTCACGAAAAGAAGTAATGTAGATATGTTATTATTATAAATATTTCGATACTTTGCCTTGGAGCTTTAATAGTTTGTAAGATTAGCTGTAGGAAAAAACAGAAAAGTGTACATTTTTTTTTTTTTTTTTTGGTTAGCATTCATATAATTATTATTTGTAAATGTATTTGATAGAAAAAAATATGTAAATAAAATAATGTAGATATGTTATTGTAATGATTATTGATATTATCATTGATTATCATGATGGGTTTAAACATTTATATGGAAGTTTGTAAAAATAAATGAATCAACAACAGCAACACCATAAATATATCCAATTGATAAATTTCATTTATTGATAATAAAATATATATATTTATATTTCAATTTTACATATCTGTTTTATTTATCCAACTATTATGTGAACTATCAAAACCCAGCCACTTTACATATTGCCTATCCCCGCGTTTACGCAACACTTTTTCCACAAGATAACCATCGGGATAACGAACTTTGTTGAGTTCCTCTTCGTAGAAGCCGCCCTCGATTGGCTGCTTCAGGTAGTCGGTGAGTTTGAATGTTGGTGGATTGGTATTTTTCACCTCGGTAACGGTGAATATTTCAGTCGTCCAATTCGGTGTGTAGCCTTTTTCGAAAACATTTTTATACTTGCTAATTCGAACCTTATCACCAACTTTAAATTTTCGCTTTCGTTTGCTTCTTTTAATCTGACGTGGTTTGTACACACTTCGATATATCTCTTTTTCATTGCTGGTCGTGACATTTTTCGGCTTCATTCCAATCGTGCGATGTTTAGTGTTGTTATACGATTCAACCAATTCCAATAGAATATCGATCCATTTGTGTGATCCTCGCAGAGTAAATTGCTTCCACATTTTATTTTTCAATGTTCGATTGAAACGCTCACATATCGAGGCCTTCAAGTTGCTGAATGTAGAGTACATGTTTATACCGTAATGATTCATCAGAGTTTTGAATTCATTGTTGTAGAATTCTTTGCCCTGATCTACGTGTAGATGTTTTGGTATGCGACCGCGGGTTAGCACCGATCTCATGGCAACCGTCACATCTCTACCACTTTTACTCTTGATGGGCACACCCCATGAAAACTTTGAAAATATATCGATAACTGTGAGCAGGAATTTATAGCCATTATTGACAGATGCGTAGGCTGACATATCGACAAGATCAGCTTGCCAGGTCTCATCCAACCCACGTATATCAACATAGCGTCGAGGATAATTACGACGAGCGGATCTATGAAGTTCACTTGCGATCACCTCCTTCATGTCCCCATGCTTGTAGCTGCTTTTTGATGTATTTGTTGCAACCATGGTTCAAACGTTAATTTCCTCGTATGATGCTCTCACTCAACAAAGATCCCGTCATGAATAAGTTTGTCATCTTCACGCTTGTGTGTTTTATATGCGGTTAGTCCTTTCTCCGCACTCTCGAGGTTAATTGGTTGAGGAATCGAGTATTCACGGCTAGCAGCTGCGCTCGATCTGCATTTATACCTTTCACGATGTGTGATTCGAAGGATGTGGCTTCCACCTTTGACAATCTATTATCCACATATTTCGCAAACTGCGACGTGTTAGCAGCGAAATTATAAACGTCCTCATATATCGAATCTTGCAGCTTTCTATTTTGAATGATTTTCCTCTTCTGGGCGGTGAGGTCTGCTTGAATGGTATTAATTTTCGCATCTAGAGTGAGGAGTTTAGTTTCGAGTACATTAATAGCACTGAGTTGTTTTTCAATCATTCTCTGCTCCAGAGCGGTAAGTTTTAGCTCGAGTGCATTATATTTGATTTCAAACGCTTTCATGTGAATAGCATCGGTTGGTTGTTGTGGATCCGCAATATTACACAACCGTTTGTTGTCCATATCATAATTATCGTCGGGGGTAAATTTAAATCCAATACCGGGAGGTCCGCGGACACCTCCTCCTCCTCCTTTTACCAACTGTCTACCAAAGATGTCTATGCTCATTGTTCAACGCTCAATGCTTGAATGAAAATTTTGCTGTTGATTCAGCGCTAATAAATGATTCCGGCTTCACGTAACTCTTCAATAATGGCTGATATTTCATTAGAATGGCTGGTATTACCAGCTGCTTGGGAGGCCATGAGTAGCCGAAGACGATCAACAAGTTCATTAGGATCATCCCAGTATACATAATCCAACCTCTGTCCCCCTTTTCGCGCAATCTTATAGTCGGGTAAACGTCCACCAGATTTTTTTTCCTCAGTTTTCTTCTTCTGCGTCGATGTGTGAATGTGTGGAGCTATGAAATCCTTGTACTTGGCACTTTTGACATCCTCACGTGGGCTTCTGTTGGCTTGGTAATATTTACGATCGGCATTCGTTCTCTTTAGAATTTGACCATAGTTTCTCCTATCATCCACTTTCACGATAGCAGGATTTGGTGTCTTTTTAAATAATAATTCGAGTAAACCCGGTGTGCTTTCATAGCTTTTGTCTGCCACATATATCAAATCATCGTGAAAATTGATATGCGAATCGCCAATCATCATTCCGTGCAGCAACTTTCGAACGCCATATTTCTCATCCAAGTTCCTCCGCCCAGCCGATGTGGTAAACATCTCCAAATAGTTGGCTAGTTTATCATCCACTTTTCGTTTCGGTGTACTTGTAGCGGCGGGGAAGTCGCTTGGTACAATTGTATCATCACTTTTGTCCTCATCATCATCATCATCATCATCATCATCAACAACACCAACATCATCATCATCCTTCATCCGATCATCATCAAATTCCATGGAAACACCTGATGGCTCTATCTTTGCCTCCTGCTTCATTTCCCGCTTTATTTCCTGCTTTATCTCCTGCTTTATCTGCTTTTTCCGCATCGTCTTCTGCTGCTGCTGCTGCTGCTGCTGCTTTGAAGTATCAACCAATTCTTGCAATGGTGTTACTATGGGCTTGAACATTTCGCCCATAACCACCTCGCTAGTGTCTCTGTTCAACTTGATCTGCTTGTGTTTGCGCCTTATCGCATCGCTAGCCTTTGCTATTTCATTCAACACATCGTTGTGTCTGCGAATCTTGTCACTGTCCATGTTAACGCTTTGGTGTGTATAACGTGACTGTGTGAATTTAGAGAATCCTTTTTAATTTATGTCTATGAAGCAATCGAAACCTTTCCTGTATCGTCCATCGCCGATTTCACAGTCTTTGTCGATGACGATAAAGCTATATTTACCATCATTCCAACATGCTGAACACAAATCCTTAAATCGTTGATATGTCATGTCTGTGTTTACATGATCATCATATATGTGTTTCAAATTCATTTCATCTTGACGAAAAAGCACTAATAAGTTTGCATTGTCTCGCACAAGATGTTTTGGGATACGTGCATATGTTTGACAAAGATAAAAGCTATCAACATCTCTGTGTCGTCCCATGCAGAAATATGCTCGAATATTATCCTGCTTCTCGCATGCCACATCATCGAAGATCATGATTGAATTGGGACGTGCATCCTCCGGTTTCACGACTTCCTCATGCTCACCAAATGGGAAATAACCCACACCTTTCACGGGCTCCAGTAACTTTCTCAAAAACTCATATTTTGGTTGAATGAGTGATTTCGAATAGACATAGACATTTTCAAATCTCAACCCATTATCGTGGGTAATGAGTGTGAGTAGTGCATTAGTTTTTCCACAATTGGATGGCCCGCAGAAAACGGCTCTCACACTATTTGGCAGTAATTTTCCATGACGTTTCCCCTTCTTTTTCTTCCCATCAACTAATTTATCGAAATTCCCCACGGGTAGTTTCGTCGTTTGATCGCGAAATTTCATGATGCACGTTTAACACTCCAAAGCAAACTAATATATTCATCTATAAAATGCACGCTTTTATTGAATTCGAGTCAGTTGTTATTCGGCTATGGATGATCACACAAGTAGGAAGTGTGGAAGAGGTTTCATGAACAAAGTCATCAATAATCTCCCAGTTGAGTTGCATGTACCGGGGTATCAGTATTGTGGACCCGGAACAAAATTAGCAAAGAGGTTAGCTCGCGGTGATTCGGGAATCAATCCTCTAGACGCTGCCTGCAGGGAACACGACATTGCATACTCGAAGAATCGTGAGAATATCACAGCACGCAACGAGGCTGATAAAGTGCTCGCCGAAAAGGCTTGGCATCGGGTTCTAGCCAAAGACGCAGGTATAGCCGAAAAAGCTGTAGCTTGGGGAGTTGCCAACGTTATGAAGACCAAATCCAAACTTGGTATGGGGATGGTATCGAAAAGTGTTGTGAAAAAGATGAATGACAAGAAGAAGAAAAAGAAGAAGACAACAACCTTCAATTCAATCATTCGTGGGGCAAAGAAATCAATGAAGCATGGACAAAGATCTATCGAATCGGCGTTGGCTGGTGCTCGTACAGCGGTGGCGACTCATGGAAAAGTACGAGTACCGCGTGTTTTACCCATCCCCAAGAAAATTGGCGGTTTCCTACCGTTTCTTATCCCAATTTTGTCTGCCCTTAGTGCCACCGGGGCTCTGGCGGGTGGTGCTGCAGGTATAGCAAAAGTGGTTAATGAGGCTCGCACTAATAGACATCAATTACAAGAGGCTAAACGTCATAATGCAACAATGGAGTCAATAGCGTTAGGAAAGGGGCTATACCTGCAACCGCACAAGAAGGGTATGGGGTTGTATTTGAAGCCTGCAAAAAACTAATAAAGCTACCACACCGAGCTCTCACCAACATCGATTTACAGAATTATGCCAAAGCCTTGAAAATCCCACATTTTCGCGGTGTTTTCATGCGAAATGATCTGCCCCGTTCAGGCCCGAGAAAGCGCGAGTGTGCAATTATTAATCTTGATGATAAAAATGGGCAAGGTACGCATTGGGTGGCGTATAGAAAGAATAACGATGATGTTATTTACTTTGACAGTTTTGGTGATTTACAACCTCCTCAAGATCTTATGGAATATCTTGGTGTAGGTAGCGTGAAATACAATCATAGGAGATATCAGGAATATAACACAGTGATTTGTGGACACTTGTGCCTCAAATTTCTCAGCGATGCAACTATAAAATGAAGAAGATGTAAAAGTGAGGCATCAGTCATGTCTGATTCGTTCACGTTAACACTATCGGGGACATCCTCCGTGCTGGAGGCCCAATATTTTCCACCAATCGAGCTGTCGTCAACGAAAGACTATGTTCTCGGACTCGTTGAACTCTTAACATTCAATTCAATCCCCAATATCGACGAGGGGTGTAATAAACTTTACATAGTCAGACGGGGAGGCGGCGGTGACATGGATTCGGGTGTACAGGAAATTTTCACAATACCCACGGGCAGCTATGAAATTGAAGATATCGATAGATATTTGAAGAAGATACTGCCCGAGGATATCAACATTGATCTAAAAGCTAATAACAACGAGTTGCATAGTGAAATTGAGTGCGATCAGATAATAAACTTTGAACCTCATGATTCTATTGGTCGATTGCTTGGATTTAAACCGAATCATCTTGCGAGTGGTATTTCACATAAGTCTGAATTACCCGTGGCCATACTCAAAGTCAATGCCATACGAGTCGAGTGTGATATAACTATGGGTGCGTATATAAACGATCGTCGTGTGCATACGATTCATGAATTTTTTCCAACCGTCCCGCCTGGATATAAGATCGTTGAAACACCCACCAACGTCATTTACCTACCGATCGCCGTTCCATCAATACATCATATACAATTGCGAATAGTCGATCAGAATGAAGAATTGATTAATTTCCGCGGTGAGACGATAACAATACGATTACATGCTAAATCTGTAAAGTAATGGGGATTGTATTTGAAGCGAAAAATTCCGGTAGAGGCTATAAAAGTGAGATAGTATGGCCAAACGCAATCAGTCGCCGAGCACCTCTGATTCGGGTGACACGTGTGAACGCACAGTTTCTTCAGAGCCTAGGACTTCGACTTCGTGGAAATTTTGGAGGATAAAAATTCGCTGTATTTTGTGCATAATACCATGGCGAAAATAATAAAAATACAAGATCCCGTGGCGTTCGATGAGTCAATCGCGCACTGTGAGATACATGCACATCAACCATTTGCATCATCATCCTTCAGAAATAACGATGAAATTCGAATCACTGTTCAGAATCAAGACTTGTGTGTCTTACCCAGCAAAAGTTCGCTTCATATATATGGACGGCTTACAAAAGATGATAATACCAACGTAGCTGCGACCACGAACTTGGTTAACATGGCCATATGCCATCTGTTTAGCGGTTTGCGTTATGAGTTGAATGGCTATGTGATTGATCAAAATACAAATGTTGGCATCATAAGTGTTATGAAGGGATACCTATCACTAACCCCCGGACAGCAACATCTTCTGGAGAACACTGGTTGGTTGGCTAACGGTGCTAAATTAAACAATGATAACGGATACTTTGATGTTGTCATACCGTTGAATTTTCTGCTCGGATTTGCTGAAGATTATAACAGAATCGTCGCTAACGCTAAACATGAGTTGATTCTGACTCGCTCAAACACCGATCTGAACGCCATAATTCAGCCAACCGTGGAGAAAGTTAAAATTTCCCTCGAGAAAATTGAATGGTTATTGCCGTATGTTAAACTGGCTGATAATGCAAAGATCAAGCTGCTAAGTTACATCGCCACGGATCCAACCATATCTATGAGTTTCCGCTCTTGGGGAATGTACGAGTATCCATTGCTACCGCAGACAACGAGACACGTATGGGTTGTTAAGACGTCGACACAGCTGGAGAAACCAAGACACGTCATACTGGGATTCCAAACCGCTCGCAGGAATGACGCGACGAAGAACGCTAGCGAATTTGATCATTGCATGATTAGAGATGTGAAACTCTTCCTCAACTCACAGTGCTATCCCTATGGAAACCTGAATCTTGATATTGCCAACAATCAATATGCTATTCTCTATGATATGTACACAAACTTTCAATCATCATACTATGACAAGGAGCCCGAGCCATTGCTGTCAAAGAATGGATTCTTGACCAAGGCTCCCCTCGTTGTTTTAGATTGCTCGAAACAGAATGAATTGTTGAAAAACGGGCCTGTGGATATTCGTTTGGAATTCGAAACTAACGATAGCTTTCCAATAAACACTTCAGCCTATTGTATGATTATACATGATCGCGTTATTGAGTACAATCCGATTAGCGGTACAGTGAAGAAATTGGTATCATTTTAAGAATGAATAATAAGAATATGTGAAATGAGTAATATGTATGTATGTATAGTATGCATAGGGATGGATAAATAAATGTATTCAATATATATATATTTATTTTACTAGTTTTTATTTTTTGATTCCACACTTCCTCCTCCCATCACGTTTTACAACTAAATTCACATGTGTTATATCGACCACCTTGGTAAAGTATTCGGAGACGGTTTTCCTGCACGGCGTCAACCATTTGACTCAACTGCTCGGGATTTTCCTCCAGAAATTTAACGATGCGTCCAGGCAGAAATATGACAAATTCATCGGTAATCGTTATAACGACCCCCGCACCAAATTTCGTTTTCACCATCTTGATCCCCGTGACATCGTACTTCTCGCCAACCTCAAGTTCAGACATCCTTTTCATTGGGAGGTCCTCCATGCGAGCAGCATTGTTAAGCTTGGTAAAGTCCATTTCTGTTTATTCTCTCTCTTTCTAAATGAGAAAATAGTTTTACTGAATCAACACTTTTATCATCGATACAAATAATAATAATAATAATAATAATAATAATAATAATAATAATAATGTACATGATCGAAAAATATTATTGTTACCTTTTTTCTCTCTTCGAATCGATGTCTTCCAACTCCACCGAAGAACTTTGCAAAGTCAGCTTGTTAATGGTATAGATGTTGAGGGTTCGGTGCCGAGTCAAGACGTGTGTGAAGTTGGAAGAAACTCGGGGGTTTATATGCATTGGTCGCCCCACTCTCCAAATACCAACTAGTTAACCGTTGAACATTTTCGAAAGCACAACGGTATCCCGGCACACCCCCATGACAATCACCATACCAGTGAATCACTCTCGACTCACGTCGCAACATTCGAAAGTTTGGGCAGCCCAACTCTGCTAAATCAATCACCGATTTTGAGCAGTTATTGATGATTTTTTCGAGCCACTGTTTCTTCTCCAACCCTTTTACATAGATGCGACATGCATCCGCCACAATACCGTTCACAATTCCCTCCATATCTCTGTACGGTGTTTCTCCAACATTCCATGGTATTCCGTGATAATTTCTCGTTAACCAGAGATTCTGATTTCTCAACGCCCACGGTAGGATCATTTGTGAGCAGGGTGGCTTGAAGAGAATGCGTGTCAAACCTAGTTGATGTTCCTCCGATGCACGAATGCTCATTGCAGCCAGTTCTTTCACCACAAATTTATCACTGAATGTACCAAATCCTTGTACATCTACGATCAGCTCCATAGCGGAAATTTTCCTTATGTGTATAGTTTGAATGACGGTGGAACGCGCACTGATTGATTTCCATGAAATTACACGCTTTTTCACTCCCCCTTATATATTACCAATGAGGTGGAATTTCAAAACGATGCCTCAACCTTGGTGTAATTATATATACTTTCACAATGATAAGATCATAAAATTCCTAATGTGGAAAAGTATTCAAAATTTGCTAACTATAGTTATTAGGGTTAATTAGTTCAAGCATTCACTTTGAACACGTTGTGACAGGAATTCTTACACTAACGACAATATTTTGACCTGAATATAATTAGGTGCATTCACCGTTGCGAAGACAGAAATATTCACAGTTCATTAAGTCTCGCTGAAAATTTTACCGTTCGAAAATTTCACTAACGACGTCGAAGGTCATTAGTGCTAATTAGTTCAAGCATTCACTTTGAACACGTCAAGACAGGAAAGTTTTTCCAGACTGGCGACAATATTATAAGCCAAATATAATTATATGCATTCACCGCTGCAAAGATAGAAAAATTCACAGTTCAATAGGCCTCGTGAAAAATTTACAGTTCAGAAATTTCACTAACGACAGGGAATGGGTACCCGACTGGGTCGGTCACAGCTCAGGCGAATCGGTATACCACTCGACAACCAACGATGATGGTGCACACATCAGGCGCAGCAAGTTAATACCGCGATCACTACCCCCTCAGGATACGGAATTTGAAAATGAATAATAAATCAATGAATAGATCATCGAAAATCTTATTATTCGCCCAACCTTCCCTTTCTCTCTCTCTCTCTCTCTCTCTCTCTCTCTCTCTCTCTCTCTCTGCAGCATTCATAGAATCGAGCCTGATTCGGTTGAGTTAGGTTAATGAAAAAAAAAAAAAAAAAAAAAAAAAAAAAAATGTCTAAGTTTTTGGTCCAGCAGTCTAGAGATGATCTGATCTGCAGATGGTTGGGTTAGGTTAGGTTAGAAAAAGAAAAAAAAAAAAAAAAAAAAAAAAAAAAAAAAATTAAAAAAAAAAAAAAAATCCAAGTTTTTGGTCCAGCGGGTCCAGGGATGCTGTGATCTGCAGATGGCTGGGTTAGAATAGGTTAGATCAGGTTAGATTAGGTTAGGTTAGATGAGGTTAGATGAGGTTAGATTAGGTTAGGTTAGGTTAGATGAGGTTAGGTTAGGTGAAAAAAAAAAAAAAAAAAAAAAAAAAAAAAAATTCTAAGTTTTTGGTCCAGCGGTCCAGTGGTCCAGGGATGCTGTGATCTGCAGATCAGATCTTGGGATGCTGTGGGTCAGAACTCTCTTATCTTATCTACTGCTCTATCTCCGTACGCGTATCTGCCTTGACAATAAAGACCAAGTCATCCGCATAAGCAATGGCCTCGAATTCTTCTTCATCAAATTTAGATTCTAGTTTGTTTAGTAGTATATCCATACACCACACCCAGGCAACCGGGCCCATAACTGAACCCTGCGGGCATCCTCGTTCCATGTATCGTTCAATTTTGTCAAATTTTGAGCTTATTATGACCTTTCTTTCAGAGAAGTAGCTCCTCATAAGTGCAAGGAGGTGGCTGCTGCAGTTTGCGTCGGTAAGCCTTGACAGAATAGATGTCCAGGAGAGCTTATCGAATGCTCCTTCTATGTCTAAGAAGATCGCCACGACGTGCTTCTTACTAGAGGTTTGTACTGTGTTCATCAGATGTGAAATCGCATCTTCTGTTGATTTTCCTTTCTTAAAACCATACTGTTTGACCGATTCAAGACTGTTTTCATTGTAATTGGCCTGAATACGCGCGATGAGAATGGTCTCAAACACTTTTGCCATTGATTGGATTAGAGATATTGGTCTATATGTATTTAGTTTAGATCTATCACGTATTAAGTCCTTGAGGACAATGGTCAATTTGGCTTCCTTCCAGCTCTTCGGGAAAGTTTTGTTTCGCCAGTAGTTGTTGAGTAAATGAGTCATGAACTTTTTAGCGTTGAGACAACTGCTCCAAATCTTTTTTATGATTTCAGCCTTGATGCCATCCAGACCAGGGGCCGTGCCCGTCTTCAATCTTTTTATGGCTGCACTGACTTCCTCCTCGCTAATTTCCGGCTCAAGGTTCGAGCAGGCATAGCGAGAGAGTGATCTTTTCATAGCTATCTGTGTGGCAGTGCTGGGGGCGTTATCTTTTAGGACACATTTATTTAGCAGCTCCTTAACAGAATCCTCCCAGCTAGCAGTAACTCGCCCATCCGGACAGACAAGCGAGCACATGTGGGGTAGGTCCTTAATTTTTTCTCTAGCAATTTTGTAGGGCAGGCCCCATGGGTCCTTATTGGCCTCTATTCGTACAAAGTTTTGCCAGGAATTGTTTTTAGCTTGTCTTATGGAGTTAACATAAGTATTCCTCACGTGTTTATATGATTGTTTACTGTCTTCAAGCGTTGAAAGCTGCATCCGTTTCGCTCTTCGTAGTTGCTTACTTGCATTATTCATGGTTTTTCTTTTCTTTTTTAGGTCATCAGACCACCAGGGGACCGCACGAGGCCTCGAACGCCGGACAGGTATGGATTCCCTACTGATTTCGTTAATTATATTATTGAGTTCAGCGACCGCCGTGTCTGGGCTCAACCGGGCAGCCCGGCTTATTGTGCTTTCATTAAATTTTTCATTGCATAGCGTTTTAAAAAGCTTCCAGTCCGCTCTTTTGATGTTGAAGCCCTCAACCCTGTGTCCAGTCATAGCAGTGCATCCAGCATCATCAATTTCCATTGTAATTAGGTTGTGGTCACTGGCTATTCCATTGTGTACATTCCAGTTGCTAATTTTCCGCAGCAGGTCAGCGGTACATAACGTGACATCAATATTACTTTCAGAGTTTGCCGTCTCGAACGTGGCAATGTCGCGTGGTTCATTCAAGACGTATATATTATTTGTTAAAATAAATTCTTCCAGAGCCTCACCTCGTGCATCCGTATCAGTAGAAAACCAGGACTGTGACTTAGCGTTTGCATCCATTGTGATTAATATTTTGTTATTGTTGAGCTTTCTGATGATTAATTCAACGTGCCGTAGCATTGGATCAATTTCAAGTGAATATTGGCAATACACATTTATTAGGTAGAGCGACTGAGTAGGCGTCCTTATCTGGAGGCACATAATGTGCTCCGTCTCATCAATAGTGTTTTGGAAAACCTCAACAGTATCTCTGCGAACAACGGCAGCCACCCAGGGAGTCGGAACTCGCGGCTGAACAACCCTCATACCGCCCGTCGTGTATCCAGTCACTCTACCCTTCCTGGTGTATGGCTCCTGTATCAGAAGAATGTCCAAGTCTGCCTCGTTGAAGTATACCTCAAGGTCCGCAGAAGCGGCATATGCTCTTTGTGCGTTAATTTGTCCAATTTTTAGCCCCATTCTAGTTTATTTTTATAGATTTGGACCTGTTTGATATATTCCGGGCTGTCCCTGGACGACGTCGCATGATCTATTTCTCTCCTTTTCGACCGGATACAGTTTGAGCATCTTTCATCGTCGTTTTTGCAGTCCGATGCAATATGCCCCTCTCGGCCGCAGTATCCACACAAGGGGTCCTTCACAGTGCAGACTCTAGCAATATGCCCGTAGGCGTTACATTTAAAGCAGCGAACCACGTTGATATATTCCCTTATTTTGTAGGTTCGCCATCGCATGAAAATGCGACCCTGTTTGTGAAGCTCTGTAACGTGCCTGCCCGGCATTTGTACCACCCAGTTTATCTTATTGTCTCGACCGCTGAAACTAGTTCTAAAGTTTATGTCCTTTTTGAGGTTTTTGCGTTCCTCTTCAGTATACATATCAAAGTTTTTTTCTATTAAGTCCGCTATAAGCTCATCTTTTTCATAGTCCTTTTCCACATCATAAATGACTATGGAGGGATGGGTTTTCTTTGGTTTTTCAGTCTTGAGGCCTATTTTTTCAAGACCCGAGTTTTCAATGGCCAAAGCGTCCTTTGCACCGTCCACTTCAATAACCAGACCCGGGTTTCTCATTTGTCTGACGCTTACAATTTTCAGTTTATTTTGTATTGTTTTTAAATGCATGCTAACATCTTTCTTTATCTCATCATTTCCTCTTTTTTCTGTTTCAGATATCGGCCTCACGAGGAGGACTTCGTTTTTCCTTCGGAGGGCCGAGTTTTTATTTTCAGGTCCCGATCCGGGGGCGGCAGAACCAGCCGCGATTTGCGCGTACGTCATTCGGGTGGGTGTAGAGCTACATTGTTGGTGAGCAGCTTTCAGTTTTTCATGCTCTATATACTCATCTTGTAATCTCGTTTCAATTTTGTTCCATTTTTCTAGGATGAACTTCATCGTATGTTTGGTGACTCTATTACTCTCATCGAATAGGAAAGCCTCAAGGCTTTGTCTTTCTTTACGAAGCTCTCCAAGCGCATCGAGGTTGGAGTCAGATTCAACAATGTCCTCACTACTGGACGTTTGCTTTCTTCTTTTAGGGGTGGGCCCTACCGCAGTGAGCTTTTCCAAGACGGGGATCATGGACACAGACGTCGCGCGGCGCATCCCTCCCGCAACCGTCTCCTTCATCATCTCTTCTAGCTCCATTTGAGAGTCAGCGCTCTCGTCTGGTTCATTTTGGTAAGTTTTGTTTTGATTTTTATGTTTGTTTTGGTTTTTGTTTTGTTTAGGTTCCATTTTTGTTCCCACGAATAGGTCGGAAGGAAGGTCCGCCTGAGCAGAGCCGCCGTACTCAGGTAAGCCAAGATACTCCGGGGGGTTGGCCGGTACCCCGGAGGGATCGTTCGCGACTGCACAATTTTAAGTCCCTGCAGCCATGCAGGCCTCAGCACGATGCCTTACACCTTACCTTAGGACTTGGTCTGATTTGAGTCTAGATCCTCACCCTGAGCCAGTCCGGCATGGTTGGACCTGCCAGGAGCCTGAGCTCCAGCCGGCAGAGCCCCAGGGATCATCGGAACACGCAAGCCCCTCCGCCCCGACAAGGCCACAGACCGAGGAGGGGAGTAGATAGGGACCGTGGGAATCTCGTTAATCCATTCATGCGCGTCACTAATTAGATGACGAGGCATTTGGCTATTATTCTAGATCCAGCTCTAAAGGAGCATGGAAATTGTTTCGAGGCTTAGCCCCCTCGTTGGGTTAAAACTTAACAACATGGCATTGCCACCAAAGAACAAGAAAGAAATAGAAAGTAAAGAAACAAAGTTGAAGTTAAGAAATTGAAAAAAAAAAAAAAAAAAAAAAGAGAAAAGATAGGTGATGTACGTTTCGGAGCATTATTTGCTCAGTGTCTTATCCACTCCCAAGGGGCCGCCAACGGCCTTGGAAAAATTAGTTCAACAGGACTTGGATGATCCAAGTGGCGGAACTCAGCTAGCACTTGTGTGCTACTCAGGGAAACCGCTTGAAGGTGTCCGCCCTGGAGAGGCACTACCTCCTTCCTCCGGCCTCTCCAAGCCTGCCGCCGTGACGTTATGGTTCGTCCTACGACTCGCACCAGTGAGCGTCGTTTCTAATAGTCAAGTGTTATTCAATTCCTCTACCGCTCACTGGGCTCGCTATTGCTTATTCCACCTCGGCGACGGAGGTGTTGTATCAAATATTAAAATGTTAAAATGTCATTCATGTCAATAAGTAAAATTGATTGCAACATCAGTCTTCAAGTTGCATTAAAAAGAAAAGAAAACAAGAAAAGAAGTCTCATGCTATTTCATCTTGATGGTCAAGAAAGTTAGAAATAATACCGTTCGTTAACTAATTAAATGAATAAAATAAATTCGATCGTCGCTGGCTATTCACAGGACTTGATCATAGTCAATAAATGCGTTGGCAATTTCGATTGAGGATCGAAGTGCCATTAAGCTCATCGTTAGCTGGTCGTTACTGCTAATGCCAAGTTTGTCGAGGAGAATCCTCGTCTCTCTAGGCATAGCTCCTCTACTGCCTATCACAATAGGTGCTACTGAGCTGACACTTCGGCCCGTACGTATGCCTATGTATTGTGCAACCGCCCCATACTTGACGCGTTTCTCCCTCGCTGCTGCTTTGAGGTACTGATCTTTTTCGAACCTCACCGTCACGTCGATCACAATTACCTCGTGGTCGTTGCTCACCACTAGGTCTGGTTTCTTTAGTTCACCCAGATCTTGTACCGTGGGTTCTTCGAAGACGGTATATTGCTTAGACAGTTTCTCACTTAAGAAATCTTTGATACTGTCGTGTCTCCGGATTCTTGCTGGTTTCGTATGGAGGCATTCACCAAGTATGTGTCCCAGTGTTTCCGGTCTCATTCTACATCTTCGACAGGTTGTGTCCATGGTCTTATAGGCTCTTGCGAGGGCGACTCTATTACCAAAGGTGTTCGTCCGCAGTTTTATTGCGTCGGTAAATCGTGAGGCCTTAAGGAACTGTGGGTGTGCAAGCCACTTGTTCCCTATTTTATCGTTACGGAAATCCTTCACTCCTTGTCCCTGACAGGTCCTCTGTTCCCAGTCTCTGCTCTCCGCTAGTCTGGCCTTTATTTTCGCCATCTCTAGCTGCTCGACACTAAGTGGCAGTTGTAAGCCGATGTCTCTGGCGAGCTCGTTTACTTTGCCTTGGTATTTAATTATGACCTCCCTAACTAGTGGGTCGTCTGATTGGCTCATCCTGATGGCTCCTTTGAGGACCGCATACCTGACCGTACGCTCAAATCTTAACAGGCCTAGGCCTCCATGCTTTTGGGGTGTGTAGAAGAACCCGGTGGCAGTGGAGGTTGGCAGGTGTAATATGTCTCTGACTTGTTGTCTCACTTCACTGTCGAGTGTTCTCAGAGTGCCCTTGCTGGGTGCATTGACAATTAGCTGGTATACATATCTGGGGAGAATGTATGTTTTTAGTAGCTCAAGCTTCTGCCATGGCTTCAAGTGGAGCCTCCTCAGGTTCTTTATTACTCCTAAAATCGTCGGCAGCTCTGCGCCTTTCATTAGGCCCTTCCATACGCTTAGCTTGGCCCCGAGGTATTTGATAACCTCGTCGAGTGCCAATTCAGGAAGCTCTTCGTTCCCAATCTTAAGCTCTGGGTTCCTGGCATACCATGATTTTCTTGTCGCTACTACCTCGAATGCTTGGCATTTGGGTACTGATAGCTGCATCGCCATTTGATTCAGAAACGTGTTGAGTGCTGTAAGTTGTTTCTGCACTGTCATGCGATCTTTGCCAATAATTACCACGTCGTCTGCAAATGCGGCGACTGTTAGATTCGTACCGCCCACCTGAATTCCGTCGTATTCAGTCTCAAGTTTACTGATGACTTCCTCCAGGACTAGATTGAATAAAAGAAGCGACAGAGGGTCGCCCTGCTTAACGCCTCTTTTGAGCTCTATGACTAGCTTCTCTTTGCCAGCCGCGGTAATTGTAGTTGTACAGCCTTGGTACATCTTGTTGATTAAATTGACAATGGGCTTGGGTATTGCCTTAGCTTCGAGGCCCCTTCGTATGGCTGCGTGCGGGACAGTGTCGAACGCTTTAGATATGTCCACCACTGCCATCACACCGCCAGATACTGCCTTCATTTCTCCCAGAGCTTCACTAAGGAGCAGGATATTCTGCCGGCATCCATCCTCTTGCGTGAAGCCTTTCTGTCTAAGTGTTTGCTGGCACATACCTCGTATCCTACTATCCATAATGCCCGCAAACACTCTCGCCGTCATTGACCCTATTGTAATGGGTCTCCAATTCCTAGCATCTTCCCCGCTCTTACCCGATTTCGGAATCAGGGTAGTTCTATTTTGCTTCCACGGTTCGGGAAAGATCTCCTCCATAATCAGTACATTAAATAGTATCGCCAACGTTTCGGCTACTCCTTGCTTAAGCAAGTGCGCCCTCTTAATGGAGTCGACACCTGCGGCTGATCGACTGTTGATTCTTCGAATCTTAGATTTTATTTCGCTCACAGTTATAGGTCTAAATGCCGCCCGCATCTCTTGTGGATCGGGAGACTCTGCCTGGTGCACACCTGGTCCATTAGTTCCCCAGAGGGAATCGTACAGAGTTTGGATATCCTCTTTGGAGGGTGGCTCTGGGTTACCCGTGATAGCTGTTAGGTCCCATGTTACCGCCGCAGCAGCCAGCTTTTTCGGACACTTATCAAAGAGGTCCTGGCACCTGGCGTAATTGGTTCTTTTTCGCTGAGCGTGGTTGGGTGGCCGAGTGGCCCGGTTTTTGGGCTTACCTCTGACCTGCTTAGCATTGTGCGGTTGTTGCTTTGGACTGCTACCTAACATAGCTTCAGCCAGCTCTTTAACCCTGGTATCCAGGGCCTGACTGAGCTCTCTGGGGTTTTGCTTGAGATTCTCCCAGTCGTTTAAGATCGCTCTGCCTATCTCCGTCAAGCGATTCTCGGCTGCGAGATCGATGTTTCTCACAAACTCCCCGAAGGGCGTCTTCCATTCCGCCTCATCGTCTCCGACTTGATGATCAGGGTCCTCCATTTCGGCTCTGTCATCCAGTTCATCCAGTTCTATAACGCTCTCTTCCTCGCTCTCACTCGTGTCTGTTTGAGCTTGTGCTTGGGCTTCTTGCTGACGCTGGGCAGTCTTTTTCATACCCGCTCTTTTCCAATTAATTTGTCTGATTGTCTTCCCGGGAAAATAGGGAAGCAATCTTTTATTAATCAAGTTTGAGTCTTTGAAACGCTCTTCGAGACGTTTGAGCAGATCTGTCTCTTCCTGTGTCCATATAGACAGCGTTCTGCCCTGGGAGCCCTTTGGTTGCTCAGCTACCTCTTTTCGCTTTTCGTTACGCACGGCGGGGTGTTCGTGCCTTTCATGCTGGGAAAGCCCTGATTTGCTATCAAATGATTGCGGGCAGTTCCCGCACTTAAAAGGCTTATCGACCCGCTCTTGGGGGCCTTTACAGTACCTCTTGTGGGTATGCCAATTGGGAGCCCCTGGAAAGGTGCGCTGGCATATGCAGAGCAGTTCTATTTGTACCTTAGGGTGTTGCTGTTTGTAATGTGCTGCAATATCCTTGAGATTGAGAAAGCCCAGCCTTCTTCCTTTGCGTGTGCAAATGTCACACATGGTTGTACCCGGTCGAAGCGGTACATTAATTTGTGCTACGCCTAAATCAAAGTCCAGGTCAATGTCCGGTCCGTCATCGTTGACCCTATGTCCAATAGCAGGCAAGCCTGCCACGGGCGGCCTAGGGTCGTGGTCGCCCGTGTCCGAGGCAGTTACTTCAATCGTATTGATTTTTGGTTAAGTGACTTCCGTTTTCCAGCGATAGTCTTAGCTCCACTGGTCGCACCTCCGACTGGTGCTGGTCCCCGTGCGGACCTCGACTGTTGTATTGTCGTCTTTGCAGGGATATACCCTGGTAGCGCCTAATGAGAGGAACGCGCATTGCCAGGCGCATGATTTAAAAAAAAAAAAAAAAGAAAAAAGAAAAAAAAAAAAAAAAATTGGCAAAATGCCCTAACGTGAACAGGGGCACCGAAGGTGCCCCTGAAGGTGTAAGTGTCGCAAGAATCCTCAACTCGCAAGCTGCCCATACGGTAGACTACGCAACCGTTGGGCAGTCCCTTTAGGCTTAGGTAACAGAACTGTCAAGTGACTTACTCAGTTCGGCCACTATCCAGTTGAGACCTTAGCCAGGCGGTTCCCACATTTGTCGCACTATGATGCGCCTGGGTTGGGCGCACCAGCTCAGCGTAAGCGTGCTCGCCACGCACGTCAGGTAGAACGAGACTCATAGTTACTCCCGCCGTTTACCCGCGCATGCTTGAATTTCTTCACGTTGACATTCAGAGCACTGGGCAGAAATCACATTGCGTCAACACCCGCTAGGGCCATCGCAATGCTTTGTTTTAATTAGACAGTCGGATTCCCCCAGTCCGTGCCAGTTCTGAGCTGACCGTTGAATGGCGGCCGAAGAGGACGACCGCGACGGCGAACCGTCACGGAAGCCTCGCAGCAAGGAAGATCCGCGGGAGGCCAAGGCACGGGACCGAGCTCGGATCCGGCCGAAACCATCACCTCGCCCAGGCCCGGCACGTCAGCCAAACCCGCTTCCCGACCAAGCCCGACACGCCCCGATCCTCAGAGCCAATCCTTATTCCGAAGTTACGGATCCAATTTGCCGACTTCCCTTACCTACATTAGTCTATCGACTAGAGGCTCTTCACCTTGGAGACCTGCTGCGGATATGGGTACGAACCGGCGCGACACCTCCACGTGGCCCTCTCCTGGATTTTCAAGGTCCGAGGGGAAGATCCGGACACCGCCGCAACTGCGGTGCTCTTCGCGTTCCAAACCCTATCTCCCTGCTAGAGGATTCCAGGGAACTCGAACGCTTATACAGAAAAGAAAACTCTTTCCGGATCTCCCGACGG
>OX451209.1:9739489-9879489 GCA_949628255.1 Macrophya alboannulata
ACGTGGCATTTACCTAGCCGCCACCTCGCGATGCCACATAGCTTTGATGTGGGCTAGCCTGGCGCTGCCATGTATTGATGTAACCTGGCATTTACCTAGCTGCCACCTCGCGATGCCACATAGCTTTAATGTGAACTAACCTGGCACTGCCATGTTTTGATGTAAGCTGGCATTTACCTAGCGGCCACCTCGCGATGCCACATAGCTTCAATATAGGCCAACCTGGCACTGCCATGTCTCGATCTAACCTGGCATTTATCTTGCTGACACCTCGCGATGCCACATAGCTTCAATGTGGGCCAACCTGGCACTGCCATATCTTTAAATGAACTGGCACCTACTTAGCTGCCACCTCGCGATGCCATATGGCTTCAATGTGGGCCAACCCGGCACTATTGTGTCTTTATGTAAACTGGCATCTACCTGGCTGCCAGCTCGCGATGCCACATGGCTTCAATGCGGGCCAACCTGGCAATGCCATGTCTGGATGTAGCCTGGCATCTACGTGGCCCTTACATCGAGCAGCCACATTATCTGGTACCACACAACGCCGGTAGATGGCTGGCCGTGCTCGCAGGTAAACTTGCACCGAGTTGGCTAGACCTACGTGTCTCCAGCCGCTTAATATCATTCTCAATTACTGAGTATAAATCATACTGTTTACTAGCCTGACCTTTTCACAACTCTTTTTTTTTGAATGGAAGATGCAGTCAGACCAGTGCAGTATATATATTCATCAGCCACAGTAGTGCTGTATGAATGCCTTTTTGAATAAAAATGAATACTTGGCACCAATATGGCTTACCCATATAATCATACATAAGGCAGCTAGATAACAGCGGTAAATCAGCAATAGGTGGCCGCTATGTCGTCGGTTGTCGGTTTTGTCTTGGCTTGTACTCGGCAACGACAACCAACTCATGTGGCCGCTACGTAACAACAAGGTAGCGAACATTGATGGTTTCTTTATGGTTTCGACCGGGAAGCTAGGTATAAAAAAAAGTGGCGACTAGTTGGCATTTACATAGCAGCGAGGTAGCCTCGCCATGTCGCTGCCAGGATGATGCCACCATAATAACGTGCAATATCGCCACCTAGCTGCCAAGTCGAAACCAGGAATAAACTATGTTGTTTTTTCATCTAGCTGCCACCAAGGTGCTACATGTTTTGGTCGTCGTTGCTGAGTGAAAGCCGAGATAAAGCCGACTATAGCCGACATGGCGCCCACATTGGTTAGGTGGGTTGGCCATATAGCGGCCATATGGTTGCCACTTGAAATTGTTACCCGGGTACCTCGTGGAAAAGGTGCTCAGGAGACGTGGAAGGAGATTATACGTTAGGTGGTTAGGTTTTAACAATACACACAATAGTTGGATGAATGAAACTGACTCATAAGGTTTTTTGAAAGAATAAATCTTTAATATACATCTGTCTTTATTTTACAACCTATGTACAGTTTATATACATGTATCATAACCCCACGGAAGTGTGTCAGTAGTGTCAAGAAATATGATCCTCTTGTCGTCGTTCCAGCTCAGGGCTATCTTCCGCTGCGTCACCGTATGAACCTGGTGATTCTTACTTTGAATTAAGTTCTGAGTCTTTATCAGATTTTGATGCTGCTGAGCACATTCAAGGTAATCATCGAAAGTTATGGTTTTTAGTGTAGCTCCCTTGACTCCCTTGGCACGTTTCTGCTCTCTATTTTCACCTAAAACCTTGAAGAAATATAACTTGGCTCTTAAGCCTATAAACTCAGTCATTATCCTTCCGTTATTTTCGTCTTTCATTAATCCTAATACTTTCTTATTGACCAACGGCATCTTATAAACATTTTCCGGAGGATAGTCGGAAGTATCAAATCGGTTCAAATCGCGTTTCATGAGCTCGTATATATCGGGTACGGTAAAGTGATATATAAGACTATCCGTGTCAGTATACATTAGCTTTGCTTGGTTTCCAAATCTGTGCTTTATGTAATTATAGTGGAAATCATAAATATAGGTTTTAGCAAGATCCATAATGGAAAATCCTGCGTATATAGGTTTATTGAATTTAATTTTCGTCCGACCTAATACAATTATTGACATATCTTCACCGAATATAGTACAGCTATGAAAATTTGGTTTAGCGATAAGCGCCCTTGCTCCATGTCTCCCATCCCACTTTGTAATTAGCCGCACATCTCTGTGTTTTCTAACATTTTCCATGGTTTTTCCGAAAACAGCGTTATTCATAAGTTTATAAAAATTCTTTTCAAAATCGTTATTTGACTTTTTTCTCAATTCGGTATTCAAATCTATATATTTCTTTAGCCACGGTGCTTGTTTAAATTTTAATACCCGGTGGATTTTCTCTAACTTCATGCCTAAACTCAAACATTGCTTCAAAACTTTATAGTGAATGACATATCGCTTTTTTGAGAAAAGAGTAGTTGTTAATTTAGATATCTTGCATCTCGAAAAAGGTGGGATGTAATGCTCTGGACACAATGATAAATCTTTGTGTGAGTCCTGAAGTTCTCGAGGATATTTCAAATCTACTTCAAGTATGTAACCTATAGGAGATTCATCTGAAACTTTTGAAACATCGAATTTTTCGAGATTTGACATCCATTCGAAGGAGCTATACGGTAAGAAGTGACTCATAGCTGCACCATATAAATTATTAACATCAAAATACATGAGGTAGGATTCTTCCTGACAGGAATCGAATGCTGTTCCCATATATCTGTTGTTGGCTTTGGCGTATCTGTTTGAGCATTGGGCTACCCCACCTCGAATTCCTTTTTCTATAAACAATAACATATCAACATCAACGAGGAGCTCGAGTTTAACACCCGTGCACTTTAGCATCGCGTCAAACGAGAGACCCAGTGCTGTATAATAATGTAACGGGTCTAAGTTATAAGTGAACCAGCAATTACTTCTGAAATTTTGAAAAATATCCGCTAAAAGAAGCACATCCGTTTGTAAATACAAGTCTGAATATTGACCCAAAGTCGTGACTTTAAAAGTTTGCCAAACATCACACGCGTGCAAATAATTATCCTCCGAAATATCTACATCATTTAGTTTTGAATAAAATTTTTCTTTAGGAGGTAACTGTGTTTCTCCAAGGCTTTCCCAACTGTCTATATACTCGTAGGGAAACACACCTTTTCTCGTCAATAACTGAAATTCTTTGACGTTTCTGCAATGCTTACGCGTGATTATTTTCTGCTCGTCATTTAGATAAGAAGCTAATTTTTCTAGACTGCCCGGCATAAATCTGAACGAATCAATAAACCTAAAGTGTATAGATGTTCCTTTTACACTTTTCGTAAAGGATATATATGTGTCCTTGTTAACCGGTAAGAGATAGATTGACCCTTCGAACGATGTTGCCAACGTTTTAATCAAAAAGTGTGAGTCATAACCCGAAAAATTTTGAAAGCTCACTGGAATGATATGCGAATCTTTGTAATTTACATTGCAACCTTCATGCGCTGCACCACGATATTTGCCTGTGAAATGACAATGATCACGATGTTTAACGTCTTGAGGTGCGAATGGTTTTTCACAAATGTGACAATTCTTAGCCGAATGAAATGCTTGTTTCTGACAATGATTCAACGATTCCATCGGGACAACACACTTGAAATAAGGTTCTAAAGCATAAGCCAATTTCTCCAACTCTGTTACAAACCATTCTATACAATCCCTTCCACGGTTGATTCTGAATTTTGAAACTGAATCGTTGAAGGTACAATGTAAATAGTAAGCAATGCTGTATGGGATATGTTTTTCGTACATTCTTCCATTCTCAGACTCAGATTTATCGTTAACCGGTTGCAAGAGACATTCGAGATCAGCGTGAATACAGAACGGAACATCATATATATATAATATTAAAGTTCGAAATCGGATGTCCGGATGTCACAAATTCTAGAGCAGATATCCATATCTCTATATGTATATACCTATATATCTATTCACTTATATATCTATATCTATATCTATATCTATATATATCTATATATTCTGAAAAAATTCTCATTTTTAGGTACTTTTATTGTGGACATTTTACCAGAGTTTCAGATTGTTGGGCGATTAATTTTTGAACGAACACCTGTTTACTCTGGCAGATGGTTTCCCCACTAGGTGGGTGCAAATTTGAGTTTCCGTCAAAATACTATACACTTTTTTTTTGTCGATGCATTCAGACCTATTTATCAATGAATTGCGGCTAATTTTTAATAATTTTTTAGGTTTATTTCCTTAATATTTTTCGAAGACCTAGACATTTAGTTTGTACCCTGACATTAGCATTTCCTTCATGAATGAGATTTATTTTATACGGAGAAATTAATAATATAAATCACATATTTGCTCATTTACTCGCTCAAAATACCCTTATGAATTTTTGAGATCATAAATAAAGTATAAAAGGGTCAGTAATAATAACACTCATTCTTACGATATTTTATTTATTTATTTATTTCTTCATTAAGGATTTCAAAAAGATTTTAAAAGTGTCGGCCACGGCCTCTTGCCGCGACCGCTCTTCCTGCCGCTGCTGCTGTCTGCGCCGCCACTCTCTGGCACTGTTGCCGGCCCTCGTCCCTCGGTACGCTGTTAAAAAATCAAATACTTGGATGAATAAATATTTCACAAATCATAGCCAGAATTATTAGGAATTGACCTTATGTTAAATATAATAGGTGCGCATTCACGCCAAGAGTTTCTCATTTCTTGGAATGGTTGTCGTAGCGATCGAAAGGGTTTATCAAGACTTAGATCTGATTAGATTTTGGAGTCGATCGGTCGAGTATCCGCACGACCCCTTCCTAAGTCCAAACGAACACAGGCATGCACCGCGTGTATGAGGCTCATTCAGGAAGGGATAGGCTACAAGTAGCATTGCTTATCCCCTCCCGAACGAGTCTCACGCATACGGTGAGTGTCTGTGTTGGTTTGGCCTTAGGAGGGGGTCGTGCGGATTCGCCGAAAACTCTCGGTAGGTATACATATACATGACTTACGTTCAACCCTCCCGCCTCTCACTCCTCTCACGCTGCTTCCCGTTTTCTTTTCTTCATCTTTCTTTCCTTGATCCATCTCTCTCCCTCTCTCATTTTCCTTTCTCCTTCTTCCTTCCTCTTTCTGTCTCCCCCCCATGTCGCTCTCGCTCTCCCCCGATGTACTAGCCATTGGTTCTGGAATATGTAATGAAAAATATTCGAATTCTTTGAATAATCATTCTTATATTGGTAATAGTTGCAGTTACAGATTCTAGAGAAAATTTAGCACGCCTTGAATCACAGGTAATTGACTTTCGTTTGCCCGATGGTTTTTCATACACATCTGACTCACCGCGTGTTGAAATGTTCAACCCGTTCAAGTGATCTGAAAGTATTATATTATTCATAAATAGGGCATTTTATGTCAACTCAACGATATGTTGAAGGAATCAGTATAGTTTTCTTTGTGGAATTGGACATGAATAGACATGGACAATAGAAAATAAATTAGAAATGGAAATTTCTATTATTTTATAATTCCAATATATAATTCCAATTCAAGAAATGAGGGTAAAAAGAAAGTACTGGTTGCCTACTACTATTGAGGTGTGAAAGAAAAATCAATCTGCAACTGAATTGAAAGTATTTTGAATCCTACAGGTGTATGAAATACTTCTTCTCAATCATATAAGAAATAGTTTCGACTTACCGTTTATCTCCGAAATGTTCTCGGCGTCCGTCATGATGTCTCAATTTACACTGATTTGTTCACGTGCAAAGACTACTATACGCGCAAATAGAGTAGGGATAATTCTCACGCCAACCTACAGACAAATCCTAAATCAGCCTAATCTGTGCTCTGTTCATATATTCGTGTTATGTTGTATTTCTATGTAAACGAATAAGTAGGTATAGACCTAGCTATAGCTATTTACCTAGCTATAGAGTGAGGAAAGACAAAAGAAAAAAAAAATTACTTCGATACGTTCAACGTGTCTCACGGTGATCATCGATCATAACGCTGAAGTCATGGGGTGAAGAAACACTCAAAGTAAGTCGACTCCCACTAAAATATACAATTTATTGATATTCTATTCTATGCTTCGATTCTATTATTGCTGATCCGATGCTATTATTTAAATTTATTCTAGAAATATATTCTATACACGAATGGGTAATCTCGAAAGAATCCTCCTATTCAGTATCAGCTGCATCTCTGAAACTGTTTTCTTTTCTTGATTATAAATAAACATCCAAATTTTCTTCAATTATCGCAATTAATAAAATAACGAGAAATCGCTGAAATGACATTCATGTCCGAAACCGGTATGTGTAGTATCTATAATATGCATATATGAGGTTTTCTACTTTTAAGCGAGGCAGGTTTGGACCCTAATCCTCTTTAATTTTTCTGATTATTTGTTTCACTGTTAGCAAAATAAAAGCAACTGCACATGTGAATTATTTCAAATTATCTCGAAATGTTTTTCCGGTGACAAATTTTGAATTTCATCGAGTTAGTAGAATTGAAATAATCAAAACTTGACTCTTTGAATTGAAAAAAAAAATTAAATAATATAATAATAAATAAGAATCATTGTCAACCAACGTGCTTCCGCGAAAATTGCGATAAATGTAAAATAAGTGAAAGAAAAGACTATAGAAAGAAAGATCTTACCATGACTAGATGGCTCTGAATTTTTCTATTCCAATGAATTTGTAGACCTTTGTCGTAAAAATATTGAGAGAAGATCCGTCACGAAATTTGAATGATATTTGAGGTTCCGAGCCCGACTTATTTTGAAGAGAATACCTCATTTAACCGTACATATACATACCTATGTGTGTATATTATCTATAGATGTGAACAACGATTTGATACATTCAATGTTGATATTCTGGTAATTATAACTTTGTGTTTCAGATTGCGAAAACAAAAAAAAAAAAGGGCTGGGCGTCCAAAATAAAAGGACTGAAAGTGAGTACCTTTTGAACTGCTTAATAACAAAAAATACAGAACTTCTCGGAGAAAAAATTGTCGCTAATTACTATGATTCATAACAAAATCAAAATTAGTAATTATTTCGTTAGCTGTATAGACAAGTCACGTAACTACCAAAAAGTAAAAAAGTTCAGAAAAAGCATGACGTATCTCCAGAAAATCATTATTTGATTGTCACACAAATTTTAAAAACGTGAAAATTTTGGTAGTTACGTGACTTTTCTATTTAGCTAAGGATATGAAGAATATACAAAAAAATGTTATGTTATGTGAATTTCACAATATGATATAGGACTTACCGCAATAAAATTTTAATTACATTCACATGGTTTGAAAGAAAACGGAAATTGATTATTCAAAAAGGAATACTAGAGGAAAAAAGAAAACGGAAATTGATTATTCAAAAAGGAATACTAGAGGGAAACAAGCTATGTTATATTATGTTAAGTAACTTTGAGGAAGAAAAATGAGATTCCCCGAAAACAATGATTGAATTACTATATATATTTGAAATAAAATTGAAATCGATCATCAGTAAATTGGAAATGGAAATCTCTATTATTTTTCAGAACCCATCAAAGACGAAGCTTTGGCGGCGATTGTCGCCGCTTTTATGAAAGGTCTGATATAATTACAAATCTTTAAGTGTAGAAAAACAAAAAAATTAAAAACAAAAATATGTAGATATGGATTTTGATGTATTGTTGTCTTTTTCAGGAGATGAGTGGGATGCTATTCTGGCAATGGTGGAGATGCCAGGAATATGAGGGCCTGGCGAGATCATAAAATAATTAAAATATTATTATATAATATTAATAATAATAATGAATAAATAAATATCCAATTATATACTATATCTTCAGTATCTGATGTTAATTTATATCCAAAAAAACTTCCTTAAGTTCTATCATTTTACTATCATAAATGTTCTTGAATTGTTCTGATATAAATATCATGTCATTCGTACAGATTATCATAAAAGCGGTCCAATTTTTATAGAATATATTATTCAAACAATTAAGAACTTTAGCGAGTTGAAACTACTCGGCAATTTAAAATATTTTCAGAGAGAATAACAGCTATAACTGGTGTAAAAGAAAAATTGTTTTACTGATCAAGTACTTTTTTGAGTGAATCACAAGTAAGGTGACATTGTTTGTTTTAAAACGTATTTTCAAGCACAATTTATGAACACACAGGTCTTCCTTTGTTTTGTCACAGTCAATTCTTTGTTTAACATTAAAGACGTACGATTTCATAAAACGGACTTTTACAATTTCATACATTCGAATTCGTTTCACTTGATTGTATACAAGTAAACAAAAACGTTTGGCCTTATTTGATTGTATGTTAATTTCTCTGATTTTTGTTACATTATATTGCTACCAAATTGAACTTCGAAGTGATTGTAGATCTAAAATAGAATGTTCGAGTCCCATACACGTGTATAATCACGATTTACGAATTTACGTTTATTTATAAATCACGCACGATAACCGAAATAGTATGACAATGCGCGCGCCTGTTACGGTGAACACATGTATTGGTTGATAAGTTATAAGCGTCGTTCATTGAGGTATTCGTAGTAAGTCGATGAGTAGAGTGAGAGAGTAAGAACGAGATACGGATGGATATGTTTCAGACATGATAAATTTGCGGGAAAGACAGAGATCGGTATATAAACAAACATCTGTAAGTATGTTTCAGGTATACTGTACTTCATATGAATGGTGAATCAGTGCAAGGATAAATCAGTTTGAGCGTAGGTGATATAGAACAGATCAAATCATTCTTTCCCGTGAGAAATATAATTCGTTCGAGAATCAAGAAATATCGCGCGTGATTTGTGAATAAACGTGCAACGGAGAGGATTAGACAAAAAACATCAAAATAAATATTGCCATGTCGAGTTGCCGGAGGTACATCGGATTGTGTCCCGATGATTTGGCAGTTCTGGAAAGAACTGGCGAGAAAGGTATGTTGTTGGATACACACATTGATAAATTTATTAGTATATTAGAACAACATACAAACCATCGTATGCAAAGTACTTTATTGGTGCAAATCCCGGAATCTATTCAGAGAATTCCAAAAAACGAAGCATGCTTACAAAATCATTACAAAATCAATCATACGAAATCGCCACTAGAATACGTATGCAGCATCCCGGCAATAATGATTGTTTACCAGAACTACTCAGCGAATTGGATGACATTATACGAAGAACGAATCCATACGCGGAGGCTTTCAAAATGATGCACGAGATGGAAGAAGAAGAACAAAAATTGGCGGGGCCGGGTTGAAGTTCCGAATTTTAAAAGTTCCGAACGGTAAAAATTCCGAATTTCAATATTACCGAACCTCATTGTCCAGAAAGGGTATTTACTCGAAAGTCTACATACTCGATCGAAAAAAATTCGAATCGAAAAACACCAAAGGTTCAAAATTCCGAAGGCTAAAGATCCGAAAGGCCAAAACTCCGAAACTCGAAATTCACGTAAGCAGCATCGTTTAGTCGACGCGTTGAGATGGCAGCACCGCTGACGTGTCGATCTTTGCATTCATGACGATGATAGTAACACCTTGTCTGGTGACAGAAATTATGTTCTATATGTATATGGGTCATTCCATGTCAATTCAACGACGTTGCGACGGTGACCCTCTTCGATTTCTTTGATTTTTTAATATGTTTTCATACATGTAGAAAGAAGTCTTCAGCTAAATTTTTAGCTCTTTATCTCCACCCACTCCGGAGTTATCGATTTTTGCTTAAAAACGTATATTTTTGACTATAATTATGATAATCTCACTTCATAGGGGTCATTTTTTTTCTTTTTCAACGCTCTTTCTGAAAAAATTGAAAAACTGAAGAAAAAAAATTTCAATGCTCTTTCGGCCATTTTTATTCAAAAAATTAGTTTTTCGTTCAATGGGACACTTTTGATTTTGTTCAAAAAAATTCAAAAAATTCTACGTTAAAAAACAAAATTTTTGAGCCATAAACCAAGATGGGCTCCAAATAACTTCTAGTAAAAAAAATTAAAAAACAATTTTTTTTCCTGTAATTTTGATTTATTTTCCTCGTTTTTTAATTTTTTTTTACTAGAAGTTATTTGAAGCCCATCTTGGTTTATGGCTCAGAAATTTTGTTTTTTAACGTAGAATTTTTTGAATTTTTTTGAAAAAAATCAAAAGTGTCCCATTAAACGAAAAACTAATTTTTTGACTAAAAATGGCCGAAAGAGCATTGAAAATTTTTTTTTTCGGGTTTTCAATTTTTTTTAGAAAGAACGTTGAAAAAGAAAAAAAATGACCCCTATAAAGTGAAATTATCATAATTATAGTCAAAGATATACGTTTTTAAGCAAAAATCGATAACTCCGGAGTGGGTGGAGATAAAGAGCTAAAAATTTAGCCGAAGACTTCTTTTTGCATGTATGAAAACATATTAAAAAATCAAAAAAATCGAAGAGGGTCACCGTCGCAACGTCGTTGAATTGACATGGAATGACCCATATGTATATTAGGGTGATTTTTTTTTTCGACTATTTTTATTTTTTCACTCCCCACCTAAAATTTTGTTGGACATGTCGAACAAAAAATTCCCTGAAAATTATTGCCCTTAATATTGAGTACTTCCCCAGAGCGTGAAAAGACTTTCCATCTAAAATACAGGTGAAGCAAAAATTTTTTTTTTCAAAATTCTATAACTCAGCGGCATTTTATGCTATCACATTGGTCTTGGTCTCAATTTACGCAGAATTGAACGATCTTCAAAAGTGTCTATGTATATATATCTCAAGAAATATTAATCTGAGCTAGGTCTAGAGGACCTTTTTTGTAGGAAATTAAATTTCCAACAAAATTATCCGCTACATTTTTTCGGTAAAGTTAATCATTTCGGAGATAACAGCGAAAAAACGAGAATTTTGGGTAAAAATCAACTTTAGTGACCCGTACCATCTCACCAGTGTAAGTTGCATTTACGCCGTCATATAGTTGAGCGCATGCTATCGGTTCGCGTTTTCACCGCCGATTCCTTATACCTTGGCAGGTAGATTCTACTGGCCCGTCTTCTCCAGCTTGAACTACCTCCTTGAAAAAAACTCATAAAATCATATTGAAATTGAAACAATTATATTTGTGAGAATCGTATCGGCTTTTAAATCCGTACTTCAAGGAAGACCCAAATAGAAAACTCGTATCTACAAGTAATTATAAGGTATGAGACTAGTCATGTAAAGATTAATTTTTCACGTCGACCAAAAACACCTTAAGATTAATTTATACGCTTGTTGTATATCAAAGTTTTACGGATCTTGAACAAAATCTGTTAAGATGTACTGCTCTTGTTTTTCGTATAAACTACTTCGTTGCGTCGTAGTTTTCCAGGCGTTGCAATAAAACCCTTTTCGAAAAACTCGGTTGCAAAACGTCATCAGCAAAGTGATACTGCAATGAAAAACATCTCGGAAATAGGTAGGTATACGGCAATAAGGTAGGTACGATTTCATATAATTATTCCTACGTTTAACTTCACCTGCGCTTTGAATTTATTTCATGTAAGCTCATGGGCAAGATCGCATTATTTTAACTTTTTTAACTTCCCGCTTTGAAAATGGAAAATTTTCAAAAATAAAAAAGGAATAAAAAATTCCACGAAATTTTATTTTCACAAGTATCTAGATAATCTCATAATTGAAAAAAAAAAAAAAAAAAAATCAATTACATAATATTCAATAATATACATTTTGTACGTAGATAATACCATAATATTTGTTCAATTTTTTCATCAATATTTGATAATATAAATTTTTTTTTATGTTTCACGGTCGGTATCGTGGCAGCGTAATACCGCTGCGTTCGCCCCGCGGAGTTATACTTTTAACATTCAATTACAGGTAGAAATAATTAAGATAGAGTGCAGGAAGTTGGGACTTTTTCATTGGAGATTTCTGCCTCTTTAAGAATCTTTTTTCGAATTTACGTTATCACGTATAGTTTTCAAGCTATTCGCAAGAAAGTATACCTCTTATTTTTCGAATCCTGGAACCCCGATTCTTCGAAGCCAGCCTAAGCACGCCCGAGCTTTATGTGTAGTTGCCACCTCGTTTCAACGTTTGAGGAGATCACCCCGCCGCCGTAGAGAACTCTTTAGAATATCGCGAACCTTCTTGAAAGAAGCATCGTTGTTTAGTGTTCCGTCGTGTACCAAGTCATTCTGCTCTCGTTATTGCAGAACTGTTTAGTGAACTAATTACTGATTATTGTTAGCCAGTTTTTTCTTATATTTTTAGTTCTGTGTGCATATATTTGACTGTGTGTTTGAAGTTCTGTGACCTATTTCTCGGGCGTCAACTCTTGTTTCAGAAAATTTTGTGAACTTGTTTGCCTATTTTTTTGACTAATTAAATATCGTGGCGGTAATTTTAAACTATATCTAGCGTGTCAATTTAGATAACTAGTAATCTATTAAACGACTCAAGTCCCACAATGCCTCGCCCTGATCGCAACAGAAATCGGATCATCCTTCCAGAAAGGGATAGAATAAAAGACGGGAGAGTTTTTGAGATTAGTAAACGTACAGATCGAGGCGTTCTGTAAGAATAACAATTATCACCTTATCTGAATTTTATATCTCATTATCCTTTACTCAGATGCGATATTCACACAACAGTCCTTGGATAGTTACTGAGAATATATAATTTCAAGAAGTCAAAAAAAAATTGTTTGTGTAATAGTTGTAATTATTCCACAGCAAACTCGCCGTTCTTTGATTTCTTTGATAATTTGCCGATGAGCATGCGTAATCGATCATGTATATCTGAAAGATATGTGTACAGGAGTGCGTCACAGTCAGTTGGATTCCTTATCTCAATATCTCTATCTCTATATCCATATCTACCTCTTGTCTTCTCATCTCTATAACAGGTATATTCAGGGGTTGCATCCTGTCATAGCGTCGAGAAACAGATACATCTTTGATAGTTTTTCACAAGCAAACTATTAAGTGGAATAATTCGATATATGCAGAGTGATTAGATTATTATGTATCTACAGATATCTTTTTGGTTACGAACAAAAGAGGCGTTCAAGAGTTACAGCCATCCTGCCGAGCCTCTGCGATTCTCGCAGGACCATACGGTGTGCGTACCAGCGGACATGCGCCTTATTTGAAATTAAAATTTTTTTAGAGTTTTTCTTAGCTACAATTGCTTCGTATTTTAGGTGTCATCAAACAAAGGTGAATCGTATCGAAAATACGATCGATAACAGATAGCTATTGTCATCTATAGTAAAACAAATAAAAAAACTTCGATTTCAGATAAGGTGCGTGGCCGCTACTACGTACACCGTTTGATCCTACACAGAAAAAAAAATTAACTTAAACCAAGAAAATAGTTAGGAAAATCGAAATTATCCCTGACGAAGTAAGTATTTTCTTGAACCAAGAAATTTTCTTAATTCAAGAACTCAATTTTTTACTTTGTCAGGAATGATTTCGATCTTCCTAACTAATTTCTTGAATCAAGAATATTTATCTGTAGCGAAAAAAAAATTTTTTTCTGTGTATGAGAATCGCAGAGGTTCGGCAAGATGGCTATAACTCTTGAATGCCTTCTTTTTTCGTTATAAAAAAATATCCGTCGATACATAATAATAGTGTCTAATCGCTCTGCAATCATCAAATAAATCCACTCATTATTCTGCTTGTAAGAAATTCTCAAAGATGTATGTGTTTGAAACAAATTATCACCCTTTTACTTTTTATCACCCGGTGATATAAGAAAAGTATTGGTTTCGCTCGATAAATGACTTGCGAATTTCGATGGATTGTTACATTTCTGGCCCTCTAGTATGACAGGTTTTTAAAAAGACTTCAGTTTATCCGTCGGGTCACATGATTGGTATTGACTTGAATCCGTGTAAAAAGTAGTGGAAAAAAGTAGTTGTAACCGTGTAAACTGAATTACTCCTATTTTCGACTAATGGTTAAAACAAAGACAAATGAAATTTTATTTATATATTTATAAATTTATATTTTGTACCGTAGAATTGCCCATTGCAGTAGCCAGCAATCACCAACCGCAGACCAAAGGTATTGTGATGATTGAAATTTATTGAAAAAAAAATAAAAATTACCAAGTGTTCAGAAATTACCTGGTTATTAATTTATTACTCTTGTGCAGTATCGGCCAGTCGAAAGAAGAATTTGAGGAAAAAGAGAAGGAGGCAAATGAAATCCCAGAACAGTGATCCGAACAGACAAGTGCGTCCCTATGGGCACAAACGTCGAAGGACTGGCAACGATAAACAAGGTGACATTACACATGATTGCAGAGGATGCAAAACAGATTTATCCAAATTCGTCGTGTTGATTTATTTAATCTGAACAGCGTATGTAGTAAATGTTTATCTAGAAGTTGTGGGCAAGACTTTTGAACCCTCTTAAGCACTTTTTGAAATCATTATGATTGGGTTTATAAATAGTTTCATTCAAAATGAGCTTGGGCAAATGATGCAAAAGAAATGTGTATTGAGATAACGCTTACAATCAAAGTGACAGAAAATTTGACGAACACTATTGCTGTTCATCTTTGACTCAAAAATGTGAATTAAGATTAGAAACCTAAATATTACGTTGAAATCTGTTTTGCATCTTTGGTAATGTCACTACCAGCGTATATTATAAAAAAATATTGCTAATATTTCTTAGTCAACAGCAGGGTGATCACATGTCGTGGGAAATTAGAATATTTAGATTTTTTAAATATACTGAATTCTCACGGATATTTTGAAAAAAAAATTTATTTTGAAAAGTATGTTGTAAACGTGTTGTACAAGCAATATTAACTTTGACTATACTTCTTCCGCGTAAAACGTATCCTCTGTGACGAAGACTTTGATTCCACGAATTTTACTATGATTATTCAGTTATAATTCTTTACCAATCAAAGTTTGAAAGTTACGGTACAGGAAAACTGTATTTTCTATTGAAAACACCTTGTTGGAGATTCTTAGTTGCAAATATTAGTGATCACCCTGATTATGGTCATATATTGTTAGATGACAAAAGTTTCTATTTAATAACTTCATTGTTTATATGAGCCTCAAAAAACTTTTCGATAATGCCGTCTCTGAACACCATGTGTTTCATGGTTTACAATTATTGCAGAGTATGAAATAGAGTGCGTGCCAATCACTGTAATGACTCAATTGATCGACCGGGCTTGAACGTAGTCGTACGCTTGCATTTATGCAGCCGAGAGCACGCGTCTACTACGGTTTTACCGTGAATGTGGGCTTTTGCCCACGCTCCGAGTTGCCCACGCTCCTCGGAGCGTGGAAGTGGACGGCAACGGTCAGGCTACGGTTGACAATTGAACTCAAGGCGAAGTGACCGCTTAGTCATTCGAAGTAAATACGCTAATTAGTTTGCCCGGATTAAACTTTGGATTTTTTGTATAATTGCATATTTATATACTTCTATATATTGCGCAAAGAACCATACATATATGTATAGCGACTTTGGATTGATCGACCGGGCTTGAACTTTGTCGTACGCTTGCATTTATGCAGCCGAGAGCACGCGTCTACTATAGTTCTGCTGTGGTGGAATGTGGGCTTTTGCCCACGCTCTTCGGAGCGTGGAAGTGGACGGCAACGGTCGGGCTACGCTTGACAATTGAAATGAAATTAAAGCTTCCCATTCTTCGAAGTAGATACATTAAGCAGTATGCGTGGATCAAGCTGCAAATTCTTTCATCAGAAGCAAACGTATGTGAGCTCAAATGACTACATAATGACTCAATTGATCGACCGGGCTTGAACTTTGTCGTACGCTTGCATTTATGCAGCCGAGAGCACGCGTCTACTACGGTTTTACCGTGAATGTGGGCTTTTGCCCACGCTCCTCGGAGCGTGGAAGTGGACGGAAACGGTCAGGCTACGGTTGACAATTGAACTCAAGGCGAAGTGACCGCTTAGTCATTTGAAGTAAATACGCTAATTAGTTTGCGTGGATTAAACTGTGGATTTTTTGTATAATTGCATTTTTATATACTTCTATATATTGCGCAAAGAACTAAACATATATGTATAACGACTTTGGATTGATCGACCGGGCTTGAACTTTGTCGTACGCTTGCATTTATGCAGCCGAGAGCACGCGTCTACTACGGTTTTACCGTGAATGTGGGCTTTTGCCCACGCTCCTCGGAGCGTGGAAGTGGACGGAAACGGTCAGGCTACGGTTGACAATTGTAGTTGGAAAAGCGCTTCTTCGACCTCCTCGAACTTTGTTACGTTCACAGATAGAGAGTATCGGAATATTAGGGTATATTATATTTGTGAAACAGAGCTGTTCGAAATGAAACTTTTTGTCGATTCATTTCGCGCAAATAATGAAGTTATACTTTACTTATTCATTCATATCTAGGATACATAATTATGACATACGCTGATGATTTTTTATTATTTTACAGCCCCGAAACCGTAATGGGTCAGATCAGTTCCGCGAGACACGATCAACAATTGCTGCGAGAGGTGCACCGATAACACTCAAAACAATATAAACAATAATAAAAAAGCCTGTAACATATTATATTTGTGTATATCATAATTATTCTCCCCGTCCAAAATGCCTCCTAATTCTTCATAAAAAAAATTTCCCAACCCATGTCACGAGAACAAAATGAAATGCGGATATAGTAGTCTAAAAAAAAGATGTTCGATACTCGTTGTCTTTTTCATGAACTCCACTTGTCAGTGTACGCGGTTATAAGAATTTTCAGCTCTCATCATTATTTGTGGGGGACTGAACTTTCAAATTCTTTCGAATAAAAAAGATTGTTTTTACATTTTCAAATAGTTGCATCACTTGCAGATATTTTAAACTGGTTGATTGGAGAAAAATCGAAAAATTGTGAAATTACAGCGAATTCTAGAGATGCATGTTTAGCTGAACTCACGCGTATATGTATACATCCAACTTTAGAATCGATTTAACATGAATGTCATGGTTTGACAATGATTGCGAATATCTAATTATTAACAGAGCTTCCTGTTGAAATTTTTCGTAGTTATTTCTCACATTCACGGTTGTGTATTCAAGGTCCGTCGACCCGATACAAAATTTATAACTGATTCGATTCGAAAAACAGTATTTGAAAAAAAAAAAAATGCATTTCGAATCTGAAAAGATGTTTATAATTATCTTGATTTTGAGGTCCGTGTTTCAATACTTATGTTCAATAATCGTTCTCTGCGGTTTCAGACATCTTTTTCATTCCAAAATGGTGACCATAAACCACCGATGCTGGTTCCGCAGGTTTTCGTCTAAATAATCCAGTCATGTTTTAAGAATAATCTGAAGGTTGAAACCTTAAAATAATCGGGAGGATATCATTAAGTAATGGGGAAAATATCTTATTATTTTGTCTTCGACTTTCATTGTGAAATGAAAATTTCCTCATATTCAAAGCATCGAGAATCTGGTCTCGTCTAAATTTTCGGATTTTTGAACTTTCGGAGTTTTGGACTTTCGGAGTCTTGACCTTTCGGAGTTTTTAGCTGTCTACATTCCGACCTTTCGGAAATTAATTTTCTAAACTTAAATGTTTCTAAAAATTCGAATTCATCTCAAATAAATTCGGAATTTTTACCGTTCGGAACTTTTAAAATTCGGAACTTCAACCCGGTCCCAAATTGGCGAATACATCCGGTCATTCTGCCCGTGAAGTAAGAATGTGGTTGAAGCGGCATGATAATGTTGACAATAATCGTTTCGACCTACCGAAATGTAACGAGGTAGCGATTGTATTTGTCGCGGAAGACGGAGATCCTCCAGTACATAGAGACGTATGTGTGTATTCTAGGAGCGAAGGTGCTATAAGTATATCAAGTCTAAGTAAACATGTCGATCCTATGACTTATCCTCTCATGTTTCCCTCTGGTGAAACCGGTTGGACGCCAGGGATGAGGCAAACAGTAGGTAAGCGCATAATAACCGCGTTGCAATATTACAGTTATAAATTGAGTGATAGAGGGAGATTCAATCCGTGTCTGAACATGGGAAGATTGTCTCAACAATACATTGTTGATATGTGGACGAAAGTTGAAAGCCATCGACTGCATTTTATAAGAAATCAACAAAGCAAATTACGAGCGGAAATGTATAAAGGAGTGATCGATTATCTACATAACAAAGCTGGAGAGGATAATGCGAGGATTGGGAAGATGGTTATATTACCCTCGTCGTTCAGCGGTAGTCCGCGAGCCTTGCAACAAAGTTTCATTGATGCAATGAGCATATTACAAAAATATGGGAAACCCGATTTATTCATAACCATAACCTGCAATCCCAAATGGAAAGAAATTGTGGAAAATTTGAAGCCCGGTCAAACTGCAACGGACCGACCAGACCTCGTATCAAGGGTTTTCCACCATAAAGTTGAGGAGTTAAAGGTGGAATTGATCGATAACTCGATATTTGGAAAGTGTGCTGCCTACGTTTATGTTGTCGAATTCCAAAAGAGAGGGTTACCGCATGTGCATATGCTGTTTTGGCTGGAAGAAGACAGCAAGATCCGGGATACAGATGATGTAGACAAAGTAGTCTCTGCAGAGATACCAGATAAAACGAGGTATCCGGTATTACATGGCATAGTCAAGCAATGCATGATTCACGGTCCTTGTGGTCAGCAAAATATGGGTTCGCCTTGCATGGATAGCAAAACTAATCTGTGTACTAAACGATTTCCGAGGGATTATGTTTTGGAAACAAATTATCATTCAGCGGGTTATCCGTTATATCGTAGAAAAGACGATGGTAACGTGATTATTTTCCACTCTAAGGGAGATGGGATGCATAAAATTGCTGACAATAGATACGTTGTACCATATAATCCCTATTTGTTGTTGAAATTCAACTGTCACATTAATGTGGAAGTATGTTCGACGGTGCAATGTATAAAGTATTTATTCAAGTACTGCTATAAAGGACATGATTGCGCAATTGTTGAAATAACGAATGTACAGGAGGGAGATTGCATCAAATACAACGAAGTTGATGAATATATATCTACGCGATACGTCTGCCCACCCGAGGCAATGCATCGTTTATTCGAATATCCAATGAATGAACAATCACACGCTATATATAGATTGGCAGTTCATGTGGAAAATGAACAAGTGGTGTACTTTGAAGAGGGTTGTGAAAAAGCAGCCATAGATAAAAATAAGGATTCAACATTGCTCGCGTGGTTCAATCTAAATAGAACTGATGTTGAAGCACATAAGTATTTGTACTGTGAAATTTCAAATCATTATGTATTCAATAAGCAAAATACACAGTGGACGGGACGGAAGAAATTTATCAAACCTGTTCTGAGTAGAATGTACTTCGTGAGTCCGAAGGAACCTGAGCGTTATTATTTGAGATTGTTGCTATTACATGTTCGAGGAGCACAATCATTCCAAGATATGCGAACTTATCATGGTGTAGTATACCCATCCTTTTTTGAAGCGGCAGTACAGCGAAAGTTAGTCGCCGATGACGAAGAATGGGATAAATGTCTTGCAGAAGGAGCGACCCTTAAATTCCCTAAAGAGATGTGTCGGTTGTTTGCATACATATGTGTGTTCGGCATGCCGATTAATGCCCACCAATTATTTGAAAAATACAAAAACGAGTTTGTTGATCAAACTGCAGAATATACCGAAGAAAATGAACAGAAGGCTTTGCAAGTAATCAGTGAAATACTTATATTTCATGGATTTAGTTTGCAAAACTTCAATCTGCCGAATATCAAAGATGTTGGCACATTCCCATGTGATACAAATAATGATAACGTGGAGCACGGAAATATGATTTCATTACAACAGGCAGTGACAACATCAGTGAATAGTTTAACGCAACATCAACGAAATATATTTCATGCAGTCATGACTGCGGTTCGTGGTGAATCTGCCGATAAATGTATTTATTTAGATGGTCCCGGTGGCAGTGGAAAGAGTTACTTACACAACACTATTATAATTACATTGAAGAATTTAGATATGACTGTGCTGCCTGTAGCGTGGACAGGAATTGCAGCGAATTTATTGAAAGGAGGTAGAACTGCACATTCCACATTTAAATTACCGTTTCTTCTGAATGAAAGATCAACGTGTAACATCAGACCAAATTCTAAACATGGATCACATATTCGAGACGCGAAAGTTATAATTTGGGATGAAATAACAATGGCATCTAAATATGCACTGGAGGCTGTTGATCGTATGTTAAGGGGACCAGTACAGCTTGGTTTTGGAAATTCGGAGTACTCCAAAATGCATTTATTTCTCAGCCAAAGCTTATTTTACATCAAAAAAAAATTTTTCTTCGAAAACCTTTGTCGTAAGGTTTCAGGCACATCGTTGTTCCGATCAAGGTCGTTAAGGGCTCATTTTGTTCAGAAAAGAGATCCTCATCGTGTGAACGAGGGAATTTTTTTACAATTTCGTTTTGGCCAAGTTATTTGCAAATTAGTAGCCTAAATATTGGAAATTTTTGATAATTGGCCGTAACTTTTCACATGAATTTTTTTTCACCAATCCCTACGTTCATACGATGTAGAATTGCTGTCTGAAGAAAGCAAGACCTTGAGAGGTTGAATCGCACCAACGATGTGCCTGAAACCTTACGACAAAGTTTTTCGAGGAAAATTTTTTTTCGATGTGAAATAAACTTTGGTTGACAAATAAATAAATTTTGGAGTACTCCAAATCTCCCAAACCAAGCTGTACTGGTCCCCTTAAGAGACTTGTGTCATTGTAACGAGCCATTTGGTGGTAAAATTATCATAGTTTCCGGTGATTTTCGGCAAACTTTACCTGTTGTACGACATGGAAGTAGAACACAAATTTTGGAAGCGTGTGTCAAAAGAAGCAGCCTATGGAATAAATTCACATATATGTCATTGACGGGTAACATTCGTGTTTGTCATGGACAAACGGATTTTAAGCAATGGCTTCTGAAGGTTGGCGATGGGGTATTCTCTGATTCCTTTGAACGTGAAAACGAAGTTGTAACCATTCCTTCTGAAATTCTCTCGAATGGAAATATTGTAGAAGAAATATTTGGAGAGAGTGTCGATCCTCAAGATCCGTCTAATTGTGGCAAAGTTATATATTAGCTCCGACAAACGTCGATGTTATCGCCATTAATGACAAAATATTGTCGAAAATCAAAGGTGTCGGTGTAGATTATTTGAGTGTAGATTCAGGTGAGGATGAAGATAATATAGACATCAAAAATATACTTCCAATGGAATTCATGAATTCATTGACGCCGAATGGTCTTCCGCCGCATAAATTAACGTTGAAGGTAGGGTGCATTATTATCCTGTTACGTAATCTAAATTTATCACAAGGATTATGTAATGGTACCAGACTGATTGTTAAAAAGTTGAACCAGTATTTAATTTGTACTGAAATCATAGGTGGAAATTGCGCTGGAGAAACAGTATTGTTACCCCGAATAGATTTATCACCGTCCGAGGAGGAGATGCCATTCAAGATGGTAAGAAGACAATTTCCCGTTAGATTAGGTTGTGCGATGACAATTAACAAGTCACAAGGTCAATCTTTTGACAGCGTCGGTGTCTATTTACCAAATCCAGTATTTAGTCATGGTCAACTGTATGTTGCCTTGTCCAGAGTTAAGTCTAGAAACAATTTGAAAGTTTTGTTAACAGACAAATCTGTCATCATTAACAGTAAAAATTCGACTCATAAGTCATGTACAAGAAATATTGTCTACAAAGAAATACTAGGTGCTGCGTGAATTAATCGATTCATAGCTACAATTGAATATTTATGCCGGCACTAGGAAATATATATACTCTGTTGAAAATACAAAGTTCATAATACATGTACATGCACTGTTACATTCACATTGGCACTCCGAATTGTACCGGATACTGTGGAACTGTAATAATCGATTACTATTTGAATAATATTTTATTGTAAATGCAGTATTTGATGTCACTGACTTTTCTGAAAATTCAGTTGCTTACCTGCAATGCTATCAGTCCAACGGTCAGAACGATTAGCTGCTTATGCCTTATGTAGGTATCAGCGCTAAAAAATCAGCTGCCAACGCCCTGTGTGGCTAGGCGCTACAAAAATTATTAGCTGCTTGACACTTTGTGTCGCTAAGCGCTACAAAATGTATTAGCTGCTGAAGTCTTAGATGGCTAAGCGCTACAAAATTAGCTGCTGAAGTCTTACGTGGCTAAGCGCTAAAAAATTTGCTGCTGATAAGCATTCATTTCATCTTAATAAAAAAATTATCTCTTATCGATTTCACTTGAATTTTTATTCGCCCGAGAAAGTTTGATATTGAATTGCTTTGAAATCATTAGTCTATCCAAACATATCATTAACCATTCCCCTCCTAATTCCTGCCTTCCCGATGGAAGAAACCGCACCACCTTCTCGTCGGTTTCCATTGAGCGATAGTACTTCTATGACCAATGATACTTGTATTGATGAGTTGAAAAACCTTCTCTATCAAATATGAAGAAGTACTATTGGCTAAGAGTGCGATGACATTCCTTCTCAGTGTGCTATCCGTTTTCAGACTTCACACTGAATAGACACACACACACACACACACACACATTCACGCGAACTACCCAGTCGGTGGTTGTGGCTCTCGAAAGACTAGAATAGGTAAGGCCACTCCACTGATCCTCACAATATATTGATATTTGACATACCACTGACAACCGAGCGAGCGAAGCGAGCGAGGAACAACGCTCCACCAATCGAGTGAGCGAGCGAAGCGAGCGAACGAGCACAATTATCAGCTTGTTTTCTTTATGTTTGAAGTTTTTGAATTTCAAGATTTTATCTTTTTCGGACGGAAATATTACTTTACATTTATTTATATTCGCACAATCAAAACGGTGTTTGGCTAAACAATTTTCGGTTTGAAAATGACTCAAACATCTATCACACAACCAGGTATGTCCTTTATGTTTCGAAATTTGTGAACTTAACAGTCGAGATAAATTTTTGATCCATGCAAAATGATATATTGTATTGTTAACGTCATCAATTTCATTCGGTTCGATATTAGTTTCTAACATAAGAAGATGTATGGTAGACTTATCCGATTTTTCTCGACTCAAATAAACGGGTACTATTTCATGTTCGTCTATACCGTAAACGTTCATCGATAAACCATTTAATTTTTCAAATTTCGAAATTTTATCGAGACTCATGGGAAAAGTCAAACCTTCCCAGGCAGCAAACTTAGTACATTTGCGTTACCGCGATATCCACTGTAAAATTGTTGGTACATACCAAAGTTCACGTAAATTTTATGTAACATTGGTGTATCAGCAATCTTTCAATATATCAGAGATGCGCTTGACATATAACACTGTAGTATCACAAAGACAGTACATTGTTATGTAGCGTTAATATCATCTAGTTCTCTCCTGGAGCAGTGTCCAAGTTTGATGTAGCTGTAGTATAACAAAGATGTCACAGTGTTATATCACCAGAAAAGTACAACTGGTTTGTAGAGTTTATATCAAGCGGTATTGTCCTTGAGCAGTCTAAATAGTCGATGTAGCAGCAATGTCACACAGACGTCACAATTTTATATAGTCAAAAAAGCAAAACTGGGTATCTAAAATTTACGTCACAGAGTACTATTTCAGTGCTAAATACAAAGTTGACGTATCCGTCACGTGACGAGGACATCACAGTATTCTGACACAAAGGATACACAATTATTATATCAAATAAACATTTCAGAAAAATCTCCGTGTGCCTTCAACGAGAACAATTCGTACGTTAGCTTTTTAGGTTATGTGTTTACTACGTGTCCTCAAATGTGTAGCAAATTATTCAGGCTCGTGATCAGTTTATATGTACTATTACGGATAGTTCTTTATTATACACGTATCTAGAATACGTGAAATTAGATCTGTGCATATTCAAAACTAAGGGATCGCGGGAAGGAAGGTACAATTGTTTTACAACATGTAAAAAAATATCGTTGTAAGAGTAAGCTTAACAGAAATTTTGACTTCAATTTTTAATAACAATACTTGATTTGAATTTGGACCTGCTTACTTAAGCGTGAATGACATAATGATGTTTGCATAAACAGACAAATCATGTAATTGAAGTGACAGTTGTGACAAATCAAAATTTTAATAAATGATCATTTTTCGTGATGTTACGGCAGCAGATTATAACGCAGTCCAAAGTAATTTTGTTTAGATGTTCGTTGTGGTGTCGAGGCAGCGTGCCCGGCTACGGATCACTAGGGCGTCCACTGGTCCCGTGTTCAAATCCTCGGTTCGTGCGTGCGATTTTTTCGTTAATTATAATTACAGGCAGGTAGATTTAGGCAGTGAGTTTTCGGTAGGGCGCACAAATATTGTGATTAGCACAAGATCTTATCAGAAAAACTCAGATATCCGTCGTTTAATCTAATTTTTTTTTTGTCATAAGTCACATGGACCTTTATGCCTAGAATGTTGCAATTATATGAGTTACATAGATCATACATAACCGTTTTGAAAGCCGACTCTACAGTGAGTCCGCTGTGATATATCTGTTATGATCCTAACACTCAACTGGTATATAATTGTTATGTACCGCAAATCTGTAACTGTGACATACCAGCCATATCAGCCTGTGGCAGACATTTTGATATCCATGGACTGTAAAATATACAGTCCCTGGGATGTAGCAGTGATTGAGGAAAGAACCAAATTATATATCTGCTACATTATGGTTACATGATTTTGCTGCCTGGGTTATAACTTGTTTATTAAATTTCTGAAACATTCATCACGTACTTTCACTCTATTTCGTGTACAATTCCAAATCATCATAACCCTGAAAAATCTTCTGACATCTGTCAACCAAATATAATGGCCGCCACCGCGGACCATGGAGTAAGCATATGAAATTGCAACTAAACTAGGGATATTCTTAGTGTATTGGTTCTCCCTTCAAATCTCAAGGAAGCTAGCGCCATCGTCGTTTCACTGACCCGTTTCACCTGGCGCTCACGGTATAAGAAGCTCGTGGCTCAGTGGGTAGGCGCTCTGCTTCGTAACCGCGTAACCGTGTGACGGGTGGTTCGAATCCCGATAGTAGTATATCTTTTTTTTTCATTTTTTTTTTTTTTAACGTAATTTACTTTACACTGTGACGTTGCATTTTGCAATACGTCACGAAGGCATAAAAACGTAGGCAACTGGCGAGGGCAGACAGCTCTCGGAGGTAGCGACAGATCATCGGATTACTTTAGGCTTAATTACTAGCTTACTTACTATTTTGTTTTCAATACTTTTCTATGTAAATTGTAAATCGGAATGGCGGAGATGGTCCACGGACACCGAGGGAACTCGGCTGTCTGTGACGCTGGATACCTTTTATCTACGATGTTGGACCTGGTACGAGTTCCGGTGCACCTTCTGTCGACCTGGCCGTGGATGCTCGAGGAACGGTTGAACAGGGACAACTCTATGAGCCAGCTCCTCCCGTTCCCGCCAACTTATCAGCCTGGAGCTGAACCACCTCTCGCCAACTCATTCTAGATCTCGCCGATGGTTGAACAAAGCTGGGTGAATTAAGTAGCCCGTCAACAGCTTCCCATCGTCGAGGGTTTGTTGACCTGGTGGTCAAACTAGACGTCACCACCGACTTTCTCGCCATCGTCTTGCCAGAACTGCTACCGTGTGATGCAGGCCGGACTATATGCCTTCCACACCACCTATGGGGAAGCCTGGATGCGGATCTGGGATTGGGGCATCGCAGCTTCCGCCAGATCCTCTGACTGGTCAGTTCCCAATCAAAAACGCAGTTAGGGAGCACTTCGCCACGCGATGTCACCGAGGAGTCCTTCAGCGAGGGTCCAGGTTGCAGAAGAGGTGTATCGGGCAGAGTCTTCAATTATTTGACACGGTGATGGCTTGAATATTACCGCCGAGTCGCCACAGTGCCGAGACAGCCAACCACCGTTTAGTCGCACGGCCGCGACGAGCTCCGACACCCACCAATCAGAGCCGGCCGTCGAATCACCGACCTACGGTGCGAACTTTTTGAATCTCGGAACCTATTTAAGGGGATATTAAAGTCGCGCTGTACACCTCGAAAACGCGGCGAGCCAAAACTCCTACGCCACTCCAACAATCAGAATAAAGATTGGGCAATTGATGCCTTACTTTGGCAAAAAGTGGAGCGACTTTTTACTTTTCGAAAATTTTGAAAAAATTTTTGCGGATTGATAATCAACCACATAAACGATGGAAATTTGAACACTTGCACTGAATGAATCGCACTGTCCGGTATGATGCCACTCGGCACTGAGAAAACACAAATTTTGAGCCCACTCCCGTAAGATTTGATGCTGAAATGACAAAACGGCAGCTAATCTGATTTTCGATTACGAAGAACACCAACATCTCACTTTGGCGACATTTTGTACCGACATTATACGCATGCATCAAGGATACATCGTGGCAGCGCTGGTGATACTTTCTCAACTATTTATGATGGCACGTGCTGCCACGAACTAATTGTGTGGGGATCATGTGAACTACAACCACGATTTCAGAATTTCGTAGACGTAATTGCTTTCTGTCATCTATATTTGAAATTGCCTGATTTTTTGTCAGAAATAGGTAGAAAACCCAACCCAATTCGGAATCGTAATTGAAATAATAACGTTGCTTTCATTTATTATACGAGAAGGCAAACCATAGTCGACATAACCGCATTCGACTGACAGCAGAAAATCAATAACAGATCGCAGACGGCGTAACCTTACCCGGCCGCTACATAACCTAGAATTTGAAGATAGGATAAATGAATTCGAATTTGGAGTTGAATATTACGCTCAACGTGTTATTTCGACTCGTTTTATTCATAGTTCATAATTTTTCAAGAGAGTAAAAATGAATTCGAATGATCGACGCGGGTCCGAAACATAACCTACTCGACTGACAGCAGAAAATCAATAACAGATCGCAGACGGCGTAGGCTAACCTAACCTAATCTAGAGTTTGAAGATAGGATAAATGAATTCGAATTTGGAATTGGAAATTACGATCAGCGTAATATTTCTACTCGTTTTATTCACAGCTCATAATTTTTCAAGAGAGTAAAAATGAATTCGAATAATCGATGCGGGTCCCAAACATAACCTACTGGACTGACAGTTCCCACACAGCACAGAACATCTACAGGATGTCCTATTTAAGTCTTATACAGCCCACGTATATCCAGGACCAATCGGATATCCTACAAATATCCCATAATTGTCCAGGATCATTGAAACATCCGTAGGATATCCTACCATTTCACTCGGCCGTACACAACATCTCTGAGATATCTCGAATACATACGTTTCGTCAAAATCATCAGTAGCTAGTTGGAGTACACGCGCTACGTCGATATCATATGGTCGTATCGTGAAGTTTGAAGTTAAAACATCTTTAAAAGTTCAAAGATCTCTAGTTGTTTAGCTAAATATCATAAGGAATTGGTGTCTCACAAAAAAATATTTTCCACAAAAGTTGTTTGATTTTTCAAGTAGAACAAACTTAGGCATTTCAAAATATGGGTTTCCATAAAAAATGAAACCAAGTTGACCTTCTCCCGGCCTTGGCGTCTCCACCTAATGAAGATCTTGCTACACTATGTTCTTTCTCTCTCGTTAACCTACAAATTTCATCCGAAATATTTGTTTGTATCGTGATCAGTTTTCGAGATATTGGCTTGTAACACTTTAAAAAACTCACCTCGTATATGCCATAGCCCCTTGCGTGCGGTCAGAGTCAGACGGCCGCGGCTGAGCACCGCGGCGCGGCGCCCGCTCGAAACCTCTCTCGCAAGCAAAGTAACTTTGTTACTTGATTAGGCTGGGCTTATTTAATATAATAGTAGCTTCAGAAATGAAACTGGCTTTTAATAAGAAAGACTCCTTTCAAGTCTACTTGACGTACACTTGTATTACGAAGGGTCTATGACCAACAAAGACTAGAGCACTGTGTTTAACGCAAACCTCGTCAACCTTTTTGATCAAAATACCTTCCCCTCTTCGTTCCTACTATGTATTTGTAATCGATTGAATATAAAAACCTGACATCCGATGAACGCCATATGGATGAGCCTAGGATACAGGTAAATATTCGCATAACGTACGACCGCGGTCCGTAGGACGTTCACAATTATCCACAGGCTATCCCATAATACAATCCTACGGATATCAGAAAAGCGGACATCTGGATGTCCGCAAAACATCCCGTGTATGTCGATGGAACTTATCAGGATATTCACGGGATATCTGCCACGGACGTAAAATACATCCGTAGGACATCCCGTGGACGACTGTGTGCTGTGTGGGTTAGCAGAAAATCAATAACAGATGGCAGACGGCGTAGCATAACCCGGCCGTCACATAACCTAGAATTTGAAGATAGGATAAATGAATTCGAATTTGGAGTTGAAAATAACGCTCAGCGTATTATTTCTACTCGTTTTATTCACAGCTCTTAATTTTTCAAGAGAGTAAAAATGAATTCGAATAATCGACGCGGGTCCCAAACATAACCTACTCGACTGACAGTTAGCAGAAAATCAATGACAGATCGCAGACGGCGTAGGCTAACCTAACCCAATCTAGAACTTGAAGATAGGATAAATGAATTCGAATTTGGAGTTGAAAATAACGCTCAGCGTATTATTTCTACTCGTTTTATTCACAGCTCATAATTTTTCAAGAGAGTGAAAATGAATTCGAATAATCGACGCGGGTCCCAAACATAACCTACTCGACTGACAGCAGAAAATCAATAACGGATCGCGGACGGCGTAGGCTAACCTGACCCAATCTAGAGTTTGAAGATAGGATAAATGAATTCGAATTTGGAATTGAAAATTACGATCAGCGTAATATTTCTACTCGTTTTATTCACAGCTCATAATTTTTCAAGAGAGTAAAACTGAATTCGAATAATCGATGCGGGTCCCAAACATAACCTACTTGACTGACAGTTAGCAGAAAATCAATAACAGATCGCAGACGGCGTAGCATAACCCGACCGTCACATAACCTAGAATTTGAAGATAGGATAAACGAATTCGAATTTGGAATTGAAAATAACGCTCAGCGTATTATTTCTACTCGTTTTATTCACAGCTCATAATTTTTCAAGAGAGTAAAAATGAATTCAAATAATCGACGCGGGTCCCAAACATAACCTACTCGACTGACAGTTAGCAGAAAATCAATGACAGATCGCAGACGGCGTAGGCTAACCTAACCCAATCTAGAACTTGAAGATAGGATAAATGAATTCGAATTTGGAGTTGAATATTACGCTCAACGTGTTATTTCGACTCGTTTTATTCATAGTTCATAATTTTTCAAGAGAGTAAAAATGAATTCGAATGATCGACGCGGGTCCGAAACATAACCTACTTGACTGACAGTTAGCAGAAAATCAATAACAGATGGCAGACGGCGTAGCATAACCCGGCCGTCACATAACCTAGAATTTGAAGATAGGATAAATGAATTCGAATTTGGAGTTGAAAATAACGCTCAGCGTATTATTTCTACTCGTTTTATTCACAGCTCTTAATTTTTCAAGAGAGTAAAAATGAATTCGAATAATCGACGCGGGTCCCAAACATAACCTACTCGACTGACAGTTAGCAGAAAATCAATGACAGATCGCAGACGGCGTAGGCTAACCTAACCCAATCTAGAACTTGAAGATAGGATAAATGAATTCGAATTTGGAGTTGAAAATAACGCTCAGCGTATTATTTCTACTCGTTTTATTCACAGCTCATAATTTTTCAAGAGAGTGAAAATGAATTCGAATAATCGACGCGGGTCCCAAACATAACCTACTCGACTGACAGCAGAAAATCAATAACGGATCGCGGACGGCGTAGGCTAACCTAACCTAATCTAGAGTTTGAAGATAGGATAAATGAATTCGAATTTGGAATTGGAAATTACGATCAGCGTAATATTTCTACTCGTTTTATTCACAGCTCATAATTTTTCAAGAGAGTAAAACTGAATTCGAATAATCGATGCGGGTCCCAAACATAACCTACTTGACTGACAGTTAGCAGAAAATCAATAACAGATCGCAGACGGCGTAGCATAACCCGACCGTCACATAACCTAGAATTTGAAGATAGGATAAACGAATTCGAATTTGGAATTGAAAATAACGCTCAGCGTATTATTTCTACTCGTTTCATTCACAGCTCATAATTTTTCAAGAGAGTAAAAATGAATTCAAATAATCGACGCGGGTCCCAAACATAACCTACTCGACTGACAGTTAGCAGAAAATCAATGACAGATCGCAGACGGCGTAGGCTAACCTAACCCAATCTAGAACTTGAAGATAGGATAAATGAATTCGAATTTGGAGTTGAATATTACGCTCAACGTGTCATTTCGACTCGTTTTATTCATAGTTCATAATTTTTCAAGAGAGTAAAAATGAATTCGAATAATCGATGCGGGTCCCAAACATAACCTACTTGACTGACAGTTAGCAGAAAATCAATAACAGATCGCAGACGGCGTAGCATAACCCGACCGTCACATAACCTAGAATTTGAAGATAGGATAAACGAATTCGAATTTGGAATTGAAAATAACGCTCAGCGTATTATTTCTACTCGTTTCATTCACAGCTCATAATTTTTCAAGAGAGTAAAAATGAATTCAAATAATCGACGCGGGTCCCAAACATAACCTACTCGACTGACAGTTAGCAGAAAATCAATGACAGATCGCAGACGGCGTAGGCTAACCTAACCCAATCTAGAACTTGAAGATAGGATAAATGAATTCGAATTTGGAGTTGAATATTACGCTCAACGTGTTATTTCGACTCGTTTTATTCATAGTTCATAATTTTTCAAGAGAGTAAAAATGAATTCGAATGATCGACGCGGGTCCGAAACATAACCTACTTGACTGACAGTTAGCAGAAAATCAATAACAGATCGCAGACGGCGTAGCATAACCCGGCCGTCACATAACCTAGAATTTGAAGATAGGATAAATGAATTCGAATTTGGAGTTGAAAATAACGCTCAGCGTATTATTTCTACTCGTTTTATTCACAGCTCATAATTTTTCAAGAGAGTAAAAATGAATTTGAATAATCGACGCGGGTCCCAACTATAACCTACTCGACTGACAGTTAGCAGAAAATCAATGACAGATCGCAGACGGCGTAGGCTAACCTAACCCAATCTAGAACTTGAAGATAGGATAAATGAATTCGAATTTGGAATTGGAAATTACGATCAGCGTAATATTTCTACTCGTTTTATTCACAGCTCATAATTTTTCAAGAGAGTAAAAATGAATTCGAATAATCGATGCGGGTCCCAAACATAACCTACTCGACTGACAGTTAGCAGAAAATCAATAACAGATCGCAGACGGCGTAGCATAACCCGACCGTCACATAACCTAGAATTTGAAGATAGGATAAACGAATTCGAATTTGGAATTGAAAATAACGCTCAGCGTATTATTTCTACTCGTTTTATTCACAGCTCTTAATTTTTCAAGAGAGTAAAAATGAATTCAAATAATCGACGCGGGTCCCAAACATAACCTACTCGACTGACAGTTAGCAGAAAATCAATGACAGATCGCAGACGGCGTAGGCTAACCTAACCCAATCTAGAACTTGAAGATAGGATAAATGAATTCGAATTTGGAGTTGAAAATAACGCTCAGCGTATTATTTCTACTCGTTTTATTCACAGCTCATAATTTTTCAAGAGAGTGAAAATGAATTCGAATAATCGACGCGGGTCCCAAACATAACCTACTCGACTGACAGCAGAAAATCAATAACGGATCGCGGACGGCGTAGGCTAACCTAACCTAATCTAGAGTTTGAAGATAGGATAAATGAATTCGAATTTGGAATTGGAAATTACGATCAGCGTAATATTTCTACTCGTTTTATTCACAGCTCATAATTTTTCAAGAGAGTAAAACTGAATTCGAATAATCGATGCGGGTCCCAAACATAACCTACTTGACTGACAGTTAGCAGAAAATCAATAACAGATCGCAGACGGCGTAGCATAACCCGACCGTCACATAACCTAGAATTTGAAGATAGGATAAACGAATTCGAATTTGGAATTGAAAATAACGCTCAGCGTATTATTTCTACTCGTTTCATTCACAGCTCATAATTTTTCAAGAGAGTAAAAATGAATTCAAATAATCGACGCGGGTCCCAAACATAACCTACTCGACTGACAGTTAGCAGAAAATCAATGACAGATCGCAGACGGCGTAGGCTAACCTAACCCAATCTAGAACTTGAAGATAGGATAAATGAATTCGAATTTGGAGTTGAATATTACGCTCAACGTGTTATTTCGACTCGTTTTATTCATAGTTCATAATTTTTCAAGAGAGTAAAAATGAATTCGAATAATCGATGCGGGTCCCAAACATAACCTACTTGACTGACAGTTAGCAGAAAATCAATAACAGATCGCAGACGGCGTAGCATAACCCGACCGTCACATAACCTAGAATTTGAAGATAGGATAAACGAATTCGAATTTGGAATTGAAAATAACGCTCAGCGTATTATTTCTACTCGTTTTATTCACAGCTCATAATTTTTCAAGAGAGTAAAAATGAATTCAAATAATCGACGCGGGTCCCAAACATAACCTACTCGACTGACAGTTAGCAGAAAATCAATGACAGATCGCAGACGGCGTAGGCTAACCTAACCCAATCTAGAACTTGAAGATAGGATAAATGAATTCGAATTTGGAGTTGAATATTACGCTCAACGTGTTATTTCGACTCGTTTTATTCATAGTTCATAATTTTTCAAGAGAGTAAAAATGAATTCGAATGATCGACGCGGGTCCGAAACATAACCTACTTGACTGACAGTTAGCAGAAAATCAATAACAGATGGCAGACGGCGTAGCATAACCCGGCCGTCACATAACCTAGAATTTGAAGATAGGATAAATGAATTCGAATTTGGAGTTGAAAATAACGCTCAGCGTATTATTTCTACTCGTTTTATTCACAGCTCTTAATTTTTCAAGAGAGTAAAAATGAATTCGAATAATCGACGCGGGTCCCAAACATAACCTACTCGACTGACAGTTAGCAGAAAATCAATGACAGATCGCAGACGGCGTAGGCTAACCTAACCCAATCTAGAACTTGAAGATAGGATAAATGAATTCGAATTTGGAGTTGAAAATAACGCTCAGCGTATTATTTCTACTCGTTTTATTCACAGCTCATAATTTTTCAAGAGAGTGAAAATGAATTCGAATAATCGACGCGGGTCCCAAACATAACCTACTCGACTGGCAGCAGAAAATCAATAACGGATCGCGGACGGCGTAGGCTAACCTAACCTAATCTAGAGTTTGAAGATAGGATAAATGAATTCGAATTTGGAATTGGAAATTACGATCAGCGTAATATTTCTACTCGTTTTATTCACAGCTCATAATTTTTCAAGAGAGTAAAACTGAATTCGAATAATCGATGCGGGTCCCAAACATAACCTACTTGACTGACAGTTAGCAGAAAATCAATAACAGATCGCAGACGGCGTAGCATAACCCGACCGTCACATAACCTAGAATTTGAAGATAGGATAAACGAATTCGAATTTGGAATTGAAAATAACGCTCAGCGTATTATTTCTACTCGTTTCATTCACAGCTCATAATTTTTCAAGAGAGTAAAAATGAATTCAAATAATCGACGCGGGTCCCAAACATAACCTACTCGACTGACAGTTAGCAGAAAATCAATGACAGATCGCAGACGGCGTAGGCTAACCTAACCCAATCTAGAACTTGAAGATAGGATAAATGAATTCGAATTTGGAGTTGAATATTACGCTCAACGTGTCATTTCGACTCGTTTTATTCATAGTTCATAATTTTTCAAGAGAGTAAAAATGAATTCGAATAATCGATGCGGGTCCCAAACATAACCTACTTGACTGACAGTTAGCAGAAAATCAATAACAGATCGCAGACGGCGTAGCATAACCCGACCGTCACATAACCTAGAATTTGAAGATAGGATAAACGAATTCGAATTTGGAATTGAAAATAACGCTCAGCGTATTATTTCTACTCGTTTCATTCACAGCTCATAATTTTTCAAGAGAGTAAAAATGAATTCAAATAATCGACGCGGGTCCCAAACATAACCTACTCGACTGACAGTTAGCAGAAAATCAATGACAGATCGCAGACGGCGTAGGCTAACCTAACCCAATCTAGAACTTGAAGATAGGATAAATGAATTCGAATTTGGAGTTGAATATTACGCTCAACGTGTTATTTCGACTCGTTTTATTCATAGTTCATAATTTTTCAAGAGAGTAAAAATGAATTCGAATGATCGACGCGGGTCCGAAACATAACCTACTTGACTGACAGTTAGCAGAAAATCAATAACAGATCGCAGACGGCGTAGCATAACCCGGCCGTCACATAACCTAGAATTTGAAGATAGGATAAATGAATTCGAATTTGGAGTTGAAAATAACGCTCAGCGTATTATTTCTACTCGTTTTATTCACAGCTCATAATTTTTCAAGAGAGTAAAAATGAATTTGAATAATCGACGCGGGTCCCAACTATAACCTACTCGACTGACAGTTAGCAGAAAATCAATGACAGATCGCAGACGGCGTAGGCTAACCTAACCCAATCTAGAACTTGAAGATAGGATAAATGAATTCGAATTTGGAATTGGAAATTACGATCAGCGTAATATTTCTACTCGTTTTATTCACAGCTCATAATTTTTCAAGAGAGTAAAAATGAATTCGAATAATCGATGCGGGTCCCAAACATAACCTACTCGACTGACAGTTAGCAGAAAATCAATAACAGATCGCAGACGGCGTAGCATAACCCGACCGTCACATAACCTAGAATTTGAAGATAGGATAAACGAATTCGAATTTGGAATTGAAAATAACGCTCAGCGTATTATTTCTACTCGTTTTATTCACAGCTCTTAATTTTTCAAGAGAGTAAAAATGAATTCAAATAATCGACGCGGGTCCCAAACATAACCTACTCGACTGACAGTTAGCAGAAAATCAATGACAGATCGCAGACGGCGTAGGCTAACCTAACCCAATCTAGAACTTGAAGATAGGATAAATGAATTCGAATTTGGAGTTGAAAATAACGCTCAGCGTATTATTTCTACTCGTTTTATTCACAGCTCATAATTTTTCAAGAGAGTGAAAATGAATTCGAATAATCGACGCGGGTCCCAAACATAACCTACTCGACTGACAGCAGAAAATCAATAACGGATCGCGGACGGCGTAGGCTAACCTAACCTAATCTAGAGTTTGAAGATAGGATAAATGAATTCGAATTTGGAATTGGAAATTACGATCAGCGTAATATTTCTACTCGTTTTATTCACAGCTCATAATTTTTCAAGAGAGTAAAACTGAATTCGAATAATCGATGCGGGTCCCAAACATAACCTACTTGACTGACAGTTAGCAGAAAATCAATAACAGATCGCAGACGGCGTAGCATAACCCGACCGTCACATAACCTAGAATTTGAAGATAGGATAAACGAATTCGAATTTGGAATTGAAAATAACGCTCAGCGTATTATTTCTACTCGTTTCATTCACAGCTCATAATTTTTCAAGAGAGTAAAAATGAATTCAAATAATCGACGCGGGTCCCAAACATAACCTACTCGACTGACAGTTAGCAGAAAATCAATGACAGATCGCAGACGGCGTAGGCTAACCTAACCCAATCTAGAACTTGAAGATAGGATAAATGAATTCGAATTTGGAGTTGAATATTACGCTCAACGTGTTATTTCGACTCGTTTTATTCATAGTTCATAATTTTTCAAGAGAGTAAAAATGAATTCGAATGATCGACGCGGGTCCGAAACATAACCTACTTGACTGACAGTTAGCAGAAAATCAATAACAGATCGCAGACGGCGTAGCATAACCCGGCCGTCACATAACCTAGAATTTGAAGATAGGATAAATGAATTCGAATTTGGAGTTGAAAATAACGCTCAGCGTATTATTTCTACTCGTTCTATTCACAGCTCATAATTTTTCAAGAGAGTAAAAATGAATTTGAATAATCGACGCGGGTCCCAACTATAACCTACTCGACTGACAGTTAGCAGAAAATCAATGACAGATCGCAGACGGCGTAGGCTAACCTAACCCAATCTAGAACTTGAAGATAGGATAAATGAATTCGAATTTGGAATTGGAAATTACGATCAGCGTAATATTTCTACTCGTTTTATTCACAGCTCATAATTTTTCAAGAGAGTAAAAATGAATTCGAATAATCGATGCGGGTCCCAAACATAACCTACTCGACTGACAGTTAGCAGAAAATCAATAACAGATCGCAGACGGCGTAGCATAACCCGACCGTCACATAACCTAGAATTTGAAGATAGGATAAACGAATTCGAATTTGGAATTGAAAATAACGCTCAGCGTATTATTTCTACTCGTTTTATTCACAGCTCTTAATTTTTCAAGAGAGTAAAAATAAATTCAAATAATCGACGCGGGTCCCAAACATAACCTACTCGACTGACAGTTAGCAGAAAATCAATGACAGATCGCAGACGGCGTAGGCTAACCTAACCCAATCTAGAACTTGAAGATAGGATAAATGAATTCGAATTTGGAGTTGAATATTACGCTCAACGTGTTATTTCGACTCGTTTTATTCATAGTTCATAATTTTTCAAGAGAGTAAAAATGAATTCGAATGATCGACGCGGGTCCGAAACATAACCTACTTGACTGACAGTTAGCAGAAAATCAATAACAGATCGCAGACGGCGTAGCATAACCCGGCCGTCACATAACCTAGAATTTGAAGATAGGATAAATGAATTCGAATTTGGAGTTGAAAATAACGCTCAGCGTATTATTTCTACTCGTTTTATTCACAGCTCATAATTTTTCAAGAGAGTAAAAATGAATTTGAATAATCGACGCGGGTCCCAACTATAACCTACTCGACTGACAGTTAGCAGAAAATCAATGACAGATCGCAGACGGCGTAGGCTAACCTAACCCAATCTAGAACTTGAAGATAGGATAAATGAATTCGAATTTGGAATTGGAAATTACGATCAGCGTAATATTTCTACTCGTTTTATTCACAGCTCATAATTTTTCAAGAGAGTAAAAATGAATTCGAATAATCGATGCGGGTCCCAAACATAACCTACTGGACTGACAGTTAGCAGAAAATCAATAACAGATGGCAGACGGCGTAGCATAACCCGGCCGTCACATAACCTAGAATTTGAAGATAGGATAAATGAATTCGAATTTGGAGTTGAAAATAACGCTCAGCGTATTATTTCTACTCGTTTTATTCACAGCTCTTAATTTTTCAAGAGAGTAAAAATGAATTCGAATAATCGACGCGGGTCCCAAACATAACCTACTCGACTGACAGTTAGCAGAAAATCAATGACAGATCGCAGACGGCGTAGGCTAACCTAACCCAATCTAGAACTTGAAGATAGGATAAATGAATTCGAATTTGGAGTTGAAAATAACGCTCAGCGTATTATTTCTACTCGTTTTATTCACAGCTCATAATTTTTCAAGAGAGTGAAAATGAATTCGAATAATCGACGCGGGTCCCAAACATAACCTACTCGACTGACAGCAGAAAATCAATAACGGATCGCGGACGGCGTAGGCTAACCTAACCTAATCTAGAGTTTGAAGATAGGATAAATGAATTCGAATTTGAAATTGGAAATTACGATCAGCGTAATATTTCTACTCGTTTTATTCACAGCTCATAATTTTTCAAGAGAGTAAAACTGAATTCGAATAATCGATGCGGGTCCCAAACATAACCTACTTGACTGACAGTTAGCAGAAAATCAATAACAGATCGCAGACGGCGTAGCATAACCCGACCGTCACATAACCTAGAATTTGAAGATAGGATAAACGAATTCGAATTTGGAATTGAAAATAACGCTCAGCGTATTATTTCTACTCGTTTTATTCACAGCTCATAATTTTTCAAGAGAGTAAAAATGAATTCAAATAATCGACGCGGGTCCCAAACATAACCTACTCGACTGACAGTTAGCAGAAAATCAATGACAGATCGCAGACGGCGTAGGCTAACCTAACTCAATCTAGAACTTGAAGATAGGATAAATGAATTCGAATTTGGAATTGAATATTACGCTCAACGTGTTATTTCGACTCGTTTTATTCATAGTTCATAATTTTTCAAGAGAGTAAAAATGAATTCGAATGATCGACGCGGGTCCGAAACATAACCTACTTGACTGACAGTTAGCAGAAAATCAATAACAGATGGCAGACGGCGTAGCTTAACCCGGCCGACACATAACCTAGAATTTGAAGATAGGATAAATGAATTCGAATTTGGAGTTGAAAATAACGCTCAGCGTATTATTTCTACTCGTTTTATTCACAGCTCATAATTTTTCAAGAGAGTGAAAATGAATTTGAATAATCGACGCGGGTCCCAACTATAACCTACTCGACTGACAGTTAGCAGAAAATCAATGACAGATCGCAGACGGCGTAGGCTAACCTAACCCAATCTAGAACTTGAAGATAGGATAAATGAATTCGAATTTGGAATTGGAAATTACGATCAGCGTAATATTTCTACTCGTTTTATTCACAGCTCATAATTTTTCAAGAGAGTAAAAATGAATTCGAATAATCGACGCGGGTCCGAAACATAACCTACTCGACTGACAGTTAGCAGAAAATCAATGACAGATCGCAGACGGCGTAGGCTAACCTAACCTAATCTAGAACTTGAAGATAGGATAAATGAATTCGAATTTGGAGTTGAAAATAACGCTCAGCGTATTATTTCTACTCGTTTTATTCACAGCTGACAATTTTTCAAGAGAGCAAAAATGAATTCGAATAATCGACGCGGGTCCCAAACATAACCTACTCGGCTGACAGTTAGCAGAAAATCAATAACAGATGAGATTACAATCGGGGTTGGCATTACACTGAGGTTATTTATTTTGCACTGCTTTCATTCTTGCTTAAATTTTCCATCCACCTAGATTTCTCGACCAGAAAAAATCCATGGAAATAATTGATATAGTACGTTGTTTCCTCATCCGTACAGACCCCGTTCGAGGGAATAAATAGGGTTTATCGTTAGAGTTTTCGATGCTGCGAAGTTCCTCGACAAACAAGAGGGGCGCCGCGAGGCGCGAACCTAGCCAGTTCAAATCTGCGCCAATGACGGGCCTCCACTGATCTCTTATCGACATTAGTGTTGGCTTCGGAACACCCAAAACATAACAAGTGGAGTTCGTGGGCCAATGAATCGCCCGGGAGTAGAAGCGATGTCGGAATAGATCAAGAGCGGGGAACTCACAATCAGTGAGTCCCAGTTGTTCTTGTTTAACATGGGATATTAAACAAGGATAACACCAACTTACTAGTTCTTTCCTCCTTTTCTATTTGAATATCGCAATTTCGGCTGACTTCCGTACATACTATATTCACATCTTTATCGGGTGTACCACCCACGGTATGTGAACTCGTTCCAATTGGACAAAAACATTTTTTACTACTTCGAAGACTGAATCTGACTTTCGAATTTTTCACAGAAGAACTAATGTCATTTTTAGATTTCAATGAAGATTCCATCCCTGTAATCTTCTATCAATGAATTATTTCAAAAGTAATATAGATGTGATATGAATTCAGAAATTTTGATGAAATGTTACCGATGCTATACGTGACGATTAACACACACGATGTATGTCATAACTATTGTCACTCTTCACTCCTTTTCGTCGAAGAAAAACTTTCATACCCATCCTATTTGACGCCTCAGTATAACAGTATGATATCTCAAATTGTGGTAGAAAACCATGCTATCTCAAAAATATAATGTGGTAAGGTCTCAAGTCCTTTGTGAAAGGTATGGACATACGATGTTTTGTACAAGGAAAATTGAGATAGCATGTTTTTCCACCACACTCTGTGATATTATGGTTTTCTACCTCAATATGAGATATCGTACTTTTATACCGGGGCGTCGAATTATCTCGACTTCTACACTTCATCTATGATGGTTGACGAATAATGAAATGTTGCCCAATTATATCTATGTTACTACGGCCCTCTAATTTTACGTCGATTAATTTTAGAATATTTCATACCGAATGGAATACATTTTCCACTCATCGTGAGAAGCCAATTGGCTCGTCCGTTGTCATGTTTAGTCCCATAACTGACAACACCGCGCAGATCAAAAGTTCCAGCGGTATCAGTTCGCGGCGCACATGTGCTGTGACTGTTCAGTGTTGACTTGAGTGTTTCGCGAGTGTACGTGTCTCCGTGTGTTTCGCGAGTTTGAGTGTGTGTGTTTATTCGTGTTCTAATTTTTATTATTTTATTTTTTTAGCATATCTAGCTATAAGTGCATGCCTAGGTTAAGTGTATATATATAATCTGTGATTATACCTACATAATCGTTATGGCCAATGGCCATTACAAAAGAAAACGCGTTCCGCGAAAGGAACGTTGTCACGTCCGCAAGACCTGACGCCCTTACCCACTAAACCTCCAATACCCCAAAACCGGACTCTTGCTTTATCTTTGGATCAATATGTTAATCATTACACGTACATATATATTACCTAACGAGGCGCATGTGCGACCACGTATCGGTAACATAGCTTAAGGAGATCTTGAAACTCAAACGGATCCTACCTAGACCACAGTCGATATAGCCGACTGCAGCTTTGCCTCAAAACTATAGCTAGAGGACCCGATCGGGCAGCAAGAGTCTCACCACTACCATTTAAGTTCATGTATTAAACACATACATACATATATTATATACATAATCTTAATCGTAAAGATAACTATAAGGTATCCAGATCCGAACAACTAAATAAGACAAAGACCGAGGGTGAGTCCCAATCACTCTACTTACATATCATTCCTATACCCTTACACATCTACATAAAAACACATACATATATACGAATTCAAACATAATATCAACAATAACCCAAGCATCTAGATTCAACAACCGAATAAAACACAACACAAACATAAGGTATACGAAATACAGCCACATCTAAACACACAAGGCTCCCAAAAAGGGGAAATTATATACGCATATACACCATACAGATATGCACATTCCTCGAAACGAATATATATATGCCTAACTCATAACTCAGATCGAAGTCTTATAAACAAGTAGCTACTTGTCACCATGGAATACCGATAGGTTAGATGCTAGTGCAAGCGTTCGCGCAAAAGAGCACGGCGGGCAGCGCAATTCAAAAGCGATGTCGCAACGAATTCGAAGAAGCTAAAAGCTCGTACCGTATGTTTTTGAACAGACCAAATAAGGAATTGCGAATAGGGGAAATTCCCCCTCTACGCCAAATTTGGGGTTATATAAACCGCGCAAATTAGAGCGACACTGCAGTTCTTGACCAGTCAGTCACTTTATTTCAAAAATCAGTTCTAGATCGTTACTCTGCCCGTTGACCGGACGAAACCTCTTGGTGTGTAATCGCAGGAATTTCTGAATCTTAGGACTTAGAAATTTTTCCGAAACTGGTGATCGACTTCCCTAGGGCTAAGTCGATACACCACACCCTGGTTTTCCGTCCTGTCTTCTGGCAGTTGCGAATTACTTTCAATCCGAACCAATTTCTTATTTGATCTTCCAATTCTCGTTTCATCCAAACTGTTATCATCTTACTATTATAACTTTATTCCTTTAAGTACCATATGTCAGTTTGATTCAATCTTTTACTTAAATAAAATCTTTACCAATATACCGATCGACCACTTAATCTCCGCACCTCAGCTCATTGTAAGTAACCGACCATCGTTTCAACCGACTATTCGTTTTTAAATCGACTCCTTCATCGAACCTCCCCAAATCCTGACCTACTACGTTGCGTGAAGTAACCGAGGCTAGCACCATCTATGAGAATAGAAAGAGTGCCCCGACTTCTTCTCCGCGTAGATATTAAGCCGAAATAAATTATTGACGCTTAATTACAATAATTAGATTTAAGGACCTACTACGTAGTGAGAAGTAACTGGGCTAGCACCACCTATGAAAATAGAAAGAGTGCCCCGACCTCCTCTCCGCGTAGGCGGTTATTTCCTATGCCTCACAACCCGCCACTTCGACAAAGGAGACGATCGAAACGAATAGCAGCGAAACGTTTAGAGCGAATCATTTTTCAAATCGCTGCAGGAGAAATACCTTCTCATCCTCCTCCGAACCTCCACCTGAAAACCGAACCCGAACCTGAAATCAAAAACCTCCCCCTGGTCCCTCGCTTGAAACCCTTAACTTCACCTACTAAACCTTTGGTCCTTCCTTCTCTTTTTCCCATAATCGACGATTTCCACCCATTGGATCTATCTAAACCCGCTACGCCCGACACGCACGCAGAACACTCCGATCAAGACCTCGACACATTCGGAATCAACGCATTAAACCGGGCCGCATTTGACAACCTGGTATCACAGATATTGGAGTACCTAGACCAGATCGAGTTCCGAGATATCGATCCGTTCGAGTAAGGAGGGCCCCATCATAATCATCCAAGAAATCACCGTTCGACTACATCGAACAAGGTTTGCCTAACTCGAATTAACTAACGTTCAGTTTTCAAGACGCGATTCTTCCTGTTACTCTCCGTATCCTGGTACACGTGTACTTTTCAAGGGAGTTTAATTAGTGATCGGACGGAGTAAAGTCGATTCTCGACCTCGGGAGAAGATCCCGTTTTCCCCGGAATATCTTTGATTTTTCGCGGTGAATCGTCACTTCACCTGAGAGCCTATCGGCTGACCCGTGACGTCACATAAAATAATTTTGGTGACAGCGGTGGGATTACGTAGAAAGGAAGAAATCGCGAAAGGAAAATCGAACGTTCCCTAAACCCCTTTTTTTTAAATAACATGTCGAGTCACGACGTTAGAATTGAATCGGAAGATGAGGCAGCAAGTTCTAGACCTTATACGGAGGAAGCACTCAAATCATACGCCGTCAAATTAGAAAATTGGGGAAAACAGTTAGACGCGGAAAAATCGTTCTTAACGAACAAAGAACGAGAAATCTCTAATAGAGAAGAACAAATACGGGTAACAGAACAAGAATTTAGCAAGAAGGAACGACATTTGTTAGGAGCGAACACTGAATTGAAACAGGAATTAGAAAAGACACAAACCGAATTAATGATAGAAAGGAATAAATCCATAATGTCCGACGTTACTATGAACGCGACAATGATAGGAGACAGACTAGACGATTTCAATTTAGACGAAAAAGACGCGGACAAAAACCTAGATAAGAATGTAAAGTCAGAAAACCAAACTCAACCTGGGGGTTCAAAACCACCAGCAGACCCCAGATCCACTAATGTCTCTTCCGAATTTGTGCAACTCCAAAATCAAATCAAAGAACTAGAAGACGCACTGAAAACTAGAAACATAAACGCACCACGACCACACGCAGATTCATACCCCGAATCTTCTATTTCCATAAAACACACTCTAGACACCGTACCTAAGTACGACGGAGAAAATATGTCCGTAATGCAATTTATAAGAGCATGTAAGAAAGCGCGAGAAACAATGAGACCAAGTTCGGAAGTCTATTTCACGAGATTGATTAAAAGTAAATTACAAGGCCGTGCGTATACAGTAGTAGAAGACAAACCTTTCGACACCGTGGTATTACTGTTAGACTACCTAATGGAAGTATTCGGGCCGTCCAAATCCATAAATTATTATCGGGGAGAATTAGCTAGATTGCATAAAAAACCGAACGAACACATTATTGACTACATCGACCGAGTAAAAGATCTGAAAACCGCGATCATAGAAAGTAAACGCCGCGAGGGAATCGAGCTCACTAGCGAAAACGTACAAACCATCGAAAATGAAGCACTCGAAGGGTTCCTCGAGGGCTTAACTTCAGAATATAGAACCGGTTTGCAACTCGCAGGTTTCGAATCCCTGAACCAAGCTTTTGACCTCGCAATAGAGCTTGATAAACGCCTCGAAATAGAAAAGGAAAGGAATAAAATCGATAGATCAACCAACCAACCAACGCGACGCACGGATCCTCTCCCTATTAAAAAGGAAAATTTACCATGTCAAATATGTAAACGAACTAACCATAGCTCGGAAAATTGCTATTTCAAACGGGACAATCAGCGGCAGAACGACAACTACAATAAGAAACAACCAATAAATCGCGATCGAGAAAGACAAGCCCCCATTATTGATAACCACCGCCTAACATACCCGCCTAGAAATGAGAATAGATACGCCCGCGATAATCCAGAAAGAATTAAGCAACCTACCCGCGAGAACCGATACCCAAACGATTACGGACCGCGAGAACGCGAAATGAGAAATTTCCCCCAAGGAAATACGCAAGTAAATAATTCCAGACCAAGCTGCGCGTACTGTAAAAATATAGGGCATACTATAAACGAATGTCGAAAACGAGAATATAACAACTCACAAAGAAATCGCTCGCAAGAAAACCCTTTCAATCAGCAATCGGGAAACGGGCAGGGACCCTCGGGGAATCGGGGCGGCCCCCGAGAGCCCAAGCAAACGCTCCCAGCTCTCCCAATACAGGCGACAGAGCCAGGCGGATCGCAACGGTCAAATTGAACGCTCGCGAACAGGTACCATCAATAAAAATTACTTCCGAAGATCTTATCAATAGTGCAGACATGATGATCGACACAGGCTCAGAACCAAATCTATTAAAAATAGGTGCTCTAGCGTCTCACGAGAAAATAAACCATCTCAATATTTTAAAACTCTCGGGAATCACAAGTAATTACGTAGATACATTAGGACAAGTTAAGGTAAAAATATCAGGAATACCCGTAACATTCCATTTAGTAGACAACGAGTTCCCAATCCTACAAACCGGAATCTTAGGTTCGGACTTCTTCCGTACCCATAAAGCTACCATTAATTACGCGGAAGAATGCATCGAGTTAAATAATAGACAATTTTACTTCAATTCAAGGGAAACGACAATAATCCCAGCACGTACAAATTGTAGCCTTAGCATTAAAATAAAAAACCATGAAATGAAGGAAGGATATGTACCCAGACTCACAGCAGGAGATGGGATTTTCCTAGGGGAAGCGTTAGTAAGGAACAATGCAGGTAGGGCTTACATCAGAATAACTAATACAAGAGACGAAGACATTAGACTAATAGTACCAACCGTTGAACTATTATCCTGCGAAGGAGCAATACCGTTGTTAGAATCTCCCTTAGGGTTAGAAACAAAGGTAGGGCACGCGCAACCTTCGGCAGAGAATTTGATCAATGGCAACACTTTAATATCAACTTCAATCTTAGGACAAGGAAACGATACTAAAGTAGGTCCCCAAACGTTCAGTCAAGTGCTCGAGTATAGTTATCGGAAGCAAAATGAACCCACCCACCCTCTACCACAAAATCAAAATCGAAATCGAAGTCGAAGTCGAAGTCGAAGTCGAAGTCGAAGTCGGAGTCGGAGTCGGAGTCGGAGTCGGAGTCGGAGTCGGAGTCGGAGTCGGAGTCGGAGTCGGAGTCGGAGTCGGAGTCGGAGTCGGAGTCGGAGTCGGAGTCGGAGTCGGAGTCGGAGTCGGAGTCGGAGTCGGAGTCGGAGTCGGAGTCGGAGTCGGAGTCGGAGTCGGAGTCGGAGTCGGAGTCGGAGTCGGAGTCGGAGTCGGAGTCGGAGTCGGAGTCGGAGTCGGAGTCGGAGTCGGAGTCGGAGTCGGAGTCGGAGTCGGAGTCGGAGTCGGAGTCGGAGTCGGAGTCGGAGTCGGAGTCGGAGTCGGAGTCGGAGTCGGAGTCGGAGTCGGAGTCGGAGTCGGAGTCGGAGTCGGAGTCGGAGTCGGAGTCGGAGTCGGAGTCGGAGTCGGAGTCGGAGTCGGAGTCGGAGTCGGAGTCGGAGTCGGAGTCGGAGTCGGAGTCGGAGTCGGAGTCGGAGTCGGAGTCGGAGTCGGAGTCGGAGTCGGAGTCGGAGTCGGAGTCGGAGTCGGAGTCGGAGTCGGAGTCGGAGTCGGAGTCGGAGTCGGAGTCGGAGTCGGAGTCGGAGTCGGAGTCGGAGTCGGAGTCGGAGTCGGAGTCGGAGTCGGAGTCGGAGTCGGAGTCGGAGTCGGAGTCGGAGTCGGAGTCGGAGTCGGAGTCGGAGTCGGAGTCGGAGTCGGAGTCGGAGTCGGAGTCGGAGTCGGAGTCGGAGTCGGAGTCGGAGTCGGAGTCGGAGTCGGAGTCGGAGTCGGAGTCGGAGTCGGAGTCGGAGTCGGAGTCGGAGTCGGAGTCGGAGTCGGAGTCGGAGTCGGAGTCGGAGTCGGAGTCGGAGTCGGAGTCGGAGTCGGAGTCGGAGTCGGAGTCGGAGTCGGAGTCGGAGTCGGAGTCGGAGTCGGAGTCGGAGTCGGAGTCGGAGTCGGAGTCGGAGTCGGAGTCGGAGTCGGAGTCGGAGTCGGAGTCGGAGTCGGAGTCGGAGTCGGAGTCGAAATCGGAGTCGAAATCGAAATCGAAATCGAAATCCAAATCTTATGCCAAATCAAAATCAAAACCAAACCCAAATTCCAAATCTTATGCCAAATCAAAATCAAAATCAAACTCAAATTCCAAATCTTATGCCAAGTCGAAGTCAAAGTCAAACTCAAAATCCAAGTCTTATGCTAAGCCGAAATCAGAGCCAAACTCAAATTCCAAGTCTTATGCCAAGTCAAAATCAAAACCCGAATCGAAGTCAGGGTAAAAACAAAAGTAATAAACCAATGCCAAAAGAGCAAAAACAAAGTAAAAATGAAAATAATAATTCGATGCCAAGAGAGCAAAACCGAAGTAAAAATGAAAATAATAAACCAATACCGGAAAAGCAGAATCGAAATAAAAAGGATAATAAAAACACTATCCCACGCGGAACCAAACAGATTCCAGAAAACGATAAAAACATTTCCCCGCGAGACAAAGCTAAAATACGAAATGAACAATCAAAGAAAACAAGCTACAAAATTAAGGCTCACGGAGTCAATACGGTGAGAAGTAACAAAAGATATAATGAAATCCAAAATTTATTACGCCTAGATCATTTAAATAAAGAAGAAAGAGATAGTGTAGATATGCTTATAAAAATAAACCAAGACAGATTCCACATACCAGGGGAGATACTCGGGACTACTACGGCTATAGAGCATGGCATAAACACAAGTGACGACATACCAGTAAACACACGCCAATATAGATTCCCACCAGTACACAAAGAGGAAATCAATAAACAAATAAAAGAACTTCAAGATAATAATATAATTAAACCATCACTCTCACCCTACAATTCACCCTTATGGATCGTCCCAAAAAAACCCGATTCCGAGGGAAATAAACGATGGAGAATGGTAATAGACTACCGGTCATTAAACGAGAAAACAATAGGTGACGCATACCCTTTACCCAACATAGCCGAAATCTTAGACCAGCTAGGTAGTGCAAAATACTTCTCAGTTTTCGATTTAGCATCTGGTTTTCACCAAATACGGATGAAAGAGGCAGACGCGCTTAAGACAGCTTTTTCCACACCTCACGGACATTTTGAATTTAACTGCATGCCATTTGGGTTGAAAAATGCTCCAGCGACCTTCCAGAGACTAATGGACCACGTTTTGTCAGGATTACAAGGGATAGAATTATTCGTGTACCTCGACGACATAGTGCTATATGCTAGTTCCATTCAAGATCACGAAAGAAAATTCAATGTACTGATGGAACGATTAAGAAACGCCAACCTAAAACTGCAACCTGACAAGTGCGAATTCTTACGGAAGGAAGTAATGTACTTAGGTCACATAATTAGTGAGAACGGGGTGAAACCCGATCCCAAAAAGGTAGCCGCAGTAAAAGAATTTCCTAGACCTAAAAATGCTCGAAACATAAAACAATTCCTAGGACTAGCAGGATACTATAGACGCTTCATTCCAGACTTTTCAAAAATCGCGAAACCCCTGACAAATTTATTAAAGAAAGAAACCCGGTTTAATTGGAGCGATGCCCACGAAAAAGCTTTCATTGAATTACGTAATAAACTATGTGACAAACCAATTCTACAATACCCCGACTTCACCAAGACATTCGTAGTAACAACGGACGCATCAGGTTACGCCATAGGGGGTATACTCAGTCAAGGCCCCATAGGAAAAGATTTACCTATCGCATACACTTCCAGACTGCTTAATACTGCCGAACAAAATTATTCAACTATCGAAAAAGAACTTTTAGCTATAGTATATTCAGTGAATCACTTCAGAGCATATTTATACGGTCAAAAATTCACGCTTGTAACCGATCATAGGCCATTAGTATGGCTACACTCTGTAAAGGATCCTACCTCACGATTAGTACGATGGAGGTTAAAACTCGCGGAATACGAGTACGAAGTAGTTTATAAAGCCGGTAAAATCAACGCGAACGCCGATGCATTATCAAGAAATCCGATAGAATCGAAACAACAGGTACTGACGATAGACTCAGACGACAAACACCGGGGAATATCTACGATAGAAATCCTCCCAGGAGACCTGTTCGACGCCGATGATAATTATTCTTTAGCTCACTGTGTAGCAAGGGATTTCAGGATGGGTGCAGGCATCGCCTTAGAATTCAGAAAACTTTTTGGGCAGGTCGAAAACCTGCGTAATCAACAAAAAGAAATCGGCAACGTAGCATTCTTGCCCAACGGGAAAAGATATATATTTTACCTCGTAACTAAAAATCGTAGCGAAGATAAACCTGCGATGGAATCCTTAGAACAATGCCTTAAAAGCCTCAAGTCTCTTTGTATTAAACTCAAATGCTACAAGATCGCTATGCCAAAGATAGGGTGCGGGTTAGACAAATTACAATGGGATAAAGTAAAGGAGAAAATAGAAACTATACTTACTGAACCTTTCCATATCCGAGTGTATACAAACAAACCCCAGAAAGGCGAACGAACCTCTCAATCAAATTACGCTAACGTAAACATAACCAGCACAGTCACCGACAGCTCTGACCCATTGAACGCGACCCTAACTACCAGCACGGACCTACCGCAAGCCAATGACCCAGAGCCGGAAGAAACCTCAAAACTCGAGGCGCAAAAACATAAAAAACGTAATAAAGGGACGAAAATTGATATTAATCCTAAAACACAGATAGACCAACACCGCGAACTACGAAATAGACAGAATCTGCGTATGCCAGCAAAATTCACAGATTACGAAATAGAACCAACGACAGGAAGTAAAGGCAATAAAAATAATAATAATAATCGAAGCAACTCTCCCGAACGTGTGAACGATATCACCGCAAACAACGACGGACCATACGAGGTCCAAACGAAAGTTCATCCCTATAATATAAAACAAGTGCTAAATCAGTCATCAATCGGGAGCGCGGAACGTGAGCATAAACAAAGCAAACCAAACAACGACGATACCACGGAGCCAGAGCCCGACGCGTTACCCAATAGTTTGTTTAGAAATTTCGACCCACACGACGAAGCGCTCGTTAACTCAACTGACACGGACTCCGACACGGATTCCGATACAGATGACGAGAGGATGAGAGAGCGCGACAGCGGCCAACACGTAATATCGAATAACCAAGCTAAAATCTCCGAAACTAGGGACAAATTAAATATGCAGAAAGGAAACTGTGCATTTTTTATTTCCATGAAAAACGAACCGTGCGATGAAGGATCTAAAGATCTACAAAACGAAAATAAACTGCCTAATTTTACAGATCTAACCCTAGGTAGAGCACGGGTACTTCAGGTAAAAAACAGATACTACGTAGGATTACCCATCAAAGAAACAATCCAAACCCCTCTAGACCGCGAAATCCTAACTGAAGCCTTGCGCTCATTACTTGACGTTACGAACGAACTACAATTAGAAACTATAATATTAACAAGAACCTTACGAATCGACAACGTAGAATGGAGAGAAATCTTAAAACTATTAAAAGCAATCTTTGCAGACAGTCCATGTAAAATAATAATTTGTAACTGCCTAATCAAAACTCCTTTACCCAAAGACCGACAAAAAATAATAGAAGAATACCACTCATCGGCAATCGGTGGACATAAAGGTGTCACTAAAACTTACAACCGGATTAGACAAAACTATTTCTGGGAAAATATGAAAACACAGGTACAGAGATTCATTTCGGGGTGCACAAATTGCCAACTGAAGAAATTAGTTAGAATAAAGACAAAACAACCAATGATTTTAACCGATACCCCAGGGTCGAGTTTTGACAAAGTATCAATGGATATAGTCGGACCACTACCCATAACTAGGCAGGGAAACGAACATATTTTAACTATCCAAGATCAATTAACCAAATACTCCTTAGCTATACCCCTAGTGACTACCACTTCCGTAGATATAGCAGACGCTCTTATTAAAAACCTCATTTGTAAATTCGGATCACCTAAACAAATTCTGACCGATCAAGGCGCCAACCTGATTAGCTCTCTAATGAAAGCGATAGCGAAGAAATTCAGAATCACACAATGTCGCACGACCGCCTTCCACCCGCAATCTAACGGATCAATAGAAAGATCACATCACGTCTTAGCAGAATATTTAAAACAATACATTAACAAAGAGAATAATTGGGACGAATGGTTAGACCTAGCAATGTTCTCGTATAATACAAGCGTGCACGAAGGCACACGATACACTCCATACGAATTAGTTTTTGGAAAAATAGCTAGACTACCCTCTAACCATGAAATAATAGACGAACATAACAATAGAACGTATGGGGAATATCTGGTAGAATTATTCACAAGAATCAGGAACCTACAAGTTCAGGCTAAGGCCAACCTTATACAAGCTAAACAAAAATCAAAATTTTACTACGACAGGAAATTAAAACCAATCAGTTTAAAATTAGGAGACAAGGTATACCTTTTAAGAGAACCACAGAAAGGAAAATTAGGAGACCAATATACCGGTCCTCACGAAATCCTCGAATTATTAAATAATCACAACGTCAAAATAAAGGTAGGAAGCAAGGTCAAGGTAGTCCACGAAGATAAGCTAAAAATCTCTAAATAAAGTAGGGAAATATATGAATAAAATTAGTAACAAACAACAAGTAGCAAGTAGCAAGTAGAAAGTAGAAAACATTTAATTCTAGGATCCGAAATGAACCCCGCAGATCCAATCTACGTATGGTTCCAAGAACATCTCGACGATAAGGCCCGGACGCTGGAACTGACGTCAGTCCCAGGAAGGGTGGTAGTAAAGGGAAATAAAAAATTCTTTCCGTGGGAGCACGAAGCCATTTACGCCTTGATCCAGAAAAACAACCTACCGTATCGAAAATATGCCTTCTACCCGACCATTCGGCCGGGAAAGTACATCATCAGCTCTCTGAAATCCGAAGCTAACTTCTGTGGATCAAACGATGTGACCCTCATCCGAAGCAGAGACAGTCATCACGTATTTGCTAAAGTCACCGTCGAGAGAAATCACGTATTCTTTAAAATCTCCAAAGCGAGCGGGGTACAAGAAATATTCATTCACTATCATAGAGAGTAAACTAGAGCAGCAGGATGACGTCCGAGAATCATTACAAAGGGCTAGTAGTAATAGGAAAATTAGCACCGGGAGCCGATCGACGTTGTATGCTTGTAAAAAGAACCGCGGCTAGGGTAGAATTAAGATACTATAGAAGACTAACCCCATGGGAAGAACGAATTTTCGCCTATCTAGCGTTAGACGGGATCCCGGCAAACTTATACAGACTCTACACACAAAAGATCACCCACACACGCGTAGAAGGGACCCCGGGCACCAGACAACCCAACCTCGGACGAAAATACGTTCATATAATCTATAATCAGGCCAACAATGAGGCCCACGTTAAACTAAAAACAGGCAAAGACCTTTACAACTTTACATACGACTTGGGCGAAACCCCGTTCTTCTCATTTATAAATAACTAGATACTATAAAATTTTTTTTTTTTGTACTAATAAATTATCATTAAAAACCATATTTTGAAAATTATAGGTATTACTATGAACCCCGAGAGAAGTGTACGACTCTGGTTTCAAGGGTATTGTGATACCAGGCAAAAAATTATAGAAGTATTATCGCTCCCCAGCGGAGTTTTGATCAGGGGAAACAGAATGTTTACGCGATGGGAACAAGAGGTTATATATGCATTAATAAGCAGAAACATGCTGCCCCCGGGACAGTACGGATATTACCCGACGATATTTAGACACCAAGATATAATTACCGCGCTAAGAACAGAAGCTACATACTGCTTTGCAAACGACCTTACGTTAATTATAAGCCAAACCAGCGGCCAAGTATTTATTAAAATAACAATAAACGCCCAACACTGCTTTTATAAGTTTTCTATCCCAAATGGAATTGAACAGATCTAATAAGCTAAGGAGCGGAAAACAATAATTAAACACACATGTATATGTAATACGCACATCATTATAAACAGTTTATTAATGTATTTTTACGTATTAACAAATGAACACAAACTCAGGCGGTAAACCGGCCTTTATTAAAACACGCACGAGCGCGCAAGTACCTTTTCTGTTATGAATAAGCCATATTAACTTAAGTATAAGTACGATATCTTATTACAAAACGTAAGCATACTAACTCCAATGTAAATAGAGTATACCATCCTTACCAAATATATAAGGCACTAACCCATGAAATACTAACTCAATTATGAACGCAGATAAATATGTTAATTTAAGGCATCTTACATTACTCATTCCAATATATAGTATAAAATACTAACTCAAATATAAATATACTTCTTAATAGACATATAATACCTTAATTATAGTATCACACCTATCTTAACACATTGGGTTGAATACACAGCAGGCACACGAATGCCTTATCACAAAATATGTATATAACAATAAATAAATCAAAAATTTGATACGAAAATCGAAAATTTAATATCGGACTAACAACAAACCACTAAATACTCACACCTGTGCATGTGTTACCCATTAGAACTAAGGAGCGACATAATAGTTAGAATTGTCAACGCGGACATACGTAAGTATAAAACCAGTAATGAATCACACGGAGCTACGACCAGCCGTCGGCAAGGTCCATACTAGCCGTAATCACGCATACACTAGACTAAGTTGAGCCTCTCTTATCACATGAGCATTAATTAATTAATCAGGTACAACCAGGCCAGCCAGCACTCCGTTTTTTTTTTTTGAATTTTTTTTTTACAAACACCGACAACCAACGTTGGTTGACAATAAACACTACACCCCTGTCCCACTAAAACTGCTACCCCTGTCCTTCTTAAACGCTACACTCCTGTCCCTCTTAAAACACTGTTCCTGTCCTTCTCAAAACCACACTCTTGTCCCTCTTAAACACTACACACTTAAAATTACACACCTGTCCCACTCACAAAGGGCAACTTAAACAAATCGGACAACACCACCCGCCCCCCCATTCCACAGAACGAAATCACCCCCGCCGTAGTTCCATTCGCGGTCCGCCATAAGGTACCGCTCGAACTCCCAATTATGGTTGTCACATTTAGTCGGGACTATGGCGTAACGGTCGGTCATACGCGGGACACACAATTCGGGCACCACCTCATCAAGAGGGCGAATCCCGTGCTCCGGCCGGGAGGTGCAAGGCAGGGGTCGCGCCCGCACGCATCCTTCGCAGAAATGTTGGGCCTCCAGGTACCCAGTCCAGCCCGAATAATTATAACAAACTAGGCCCGCAAATCCGACCCGCAAAGCGACCTCCCGGTCGATCCACCTCTCGTAATGAGGGACCCGCCAACGCTGAATCTGGCCCAACACCTCAATAGTTGCGGCGTTGAGTAACAGATTCGGCACCCACACTAGAGAAAAAAAAAAAAACAATAAAACACAATCCAGAAAACTCATGCCATATACAGGGTTAGTCAGTTCAAACTCCGAGAATGGGAGGAGCTTGGTTGATGAATTAGGCCCTACCCCTCAGCCAATCCGGCGAATATTTGGTATTTACGTCGAGGAGTCATGTTGTTATCGACGTACGAATTCAAGTCTACGTACTGGTGAACAGTGGGAATAAGAAATAAATTCACGATATAACAAGTAATAATACTGACCAGCTTATTCAATACTATAAACTATGATACTACTCTATGAGTAAACATGACTCTCACATGCTGAGACAAACCTCATTGTTTACATTTCGTGATGTCGACTTTCTTTGTTGTCATATCTTCATTATTGTTTCTTATTAACAGCGGTTACCTACGTGTAGACTTCGAATCTCACAATCAATTTGATATCAACACTCATGACTCCTCGACGTAAATACCAAATATTCGCCGGATTGGCTGAGGGGTAGGGCCTAATTCATCAACCAAGCTCCTCCCATTCTCGGAGTTTGAACTGACTAACCCTGTATAGCTTACCTGTTCGCAATTGCTCCATTTTTCCGTTTCCCTTTTTTTTTTGTCAATGTACCTTACTCACGATCTCTCTTCGGCCCAAGACGAATTAAGAATAAGGGCCAGCCATCGTCCGAAATCGCATATCGGCTCGGACACACATTTAAAGATCACGAACACAGCTTCCAGATCGGATATCCGACGAGGAAACATAATCACTTAAAAAATACTCACACATAGAGCAACTAGGCCCCACTCATTAAGAATAGTAAACGAATGACGGCACGCTGAATCACAACGCGACGTCCTGAATGTACCCACGAAACGCACAAGTACGCACACATGAGAACAAAATCTACCAACACATATAAAACATCGACTCAGATAATAAGCACGAACGGACATAAGATTTAAAAAAAAAAAAAATAAAAAATCAAAAGCATAACTTACCTGAAAGTTCGATCACACCTACCATCCCACAGACCGACTCTTCCAAACACTCCACGACACTAGCACACGCTTTTATAATTTCCAGGAAAATCATCCCCGGAAACAGGGACCAAAGAATGATCCAAAACGCAGAAATCATATTTAAGGACAAATACCACAACTCACGGAAATACTTAATGATAAACCGTAGGTTTACAGACAATACGATCGTGGAATGCAATAGGAACCTCAGCGAAATCGAAAAAGAAATTCTGACTTACATGATAAAAGACCAAAAACTAACGGACGGACAATACCTATACGAATACTTCCACTCACTTGCCGATATAGACACGGTGTTGACAAAAGCAACCGACATATATCCACTAGCCGAAATAGCGATCGCTGAAAACCCATGTGGTATCATAGCATTCCAAATTTCTGGTAGGGCGCCGTACGTATACGAGGAATTCAGATTGATCAACGGACAGGTAGTCCAATTCCCCGGCAGCGGCCGAAATAGCAACTAAAGGCCTACTAATTATCATCTCAATTCTTAAAATCAAAGAAGAAGAGAAGAAAACTTACACAATACACCCACACTAATCATGTTGAAATTTAGACCTATAAGATTCACATTTAACCACGCACCTCATAAATCAACCATTAACGTCAAAATAAATCGCGCAGCCACAACAGTGGTAATAGAATCTAATCAAACACTCGCTGCATGGGAACGGGAAGTTCTGATTCACCTATTACAAAACAATAAACTAAAAGCGAAAGAATATCATTATATGTCATATACGACGTGCCGAAGAATAATACCGCGAACCAATAATAAACCCTATTACCCAGCGCCCGGCAATAGTACGATCGAGTCATTGCCCGACGACACATATGTCAAAATAACAACATACGAGAACTGTGCACTAAAACAGTTCATGTTCCTGGAACAGCAACCTCCCACTCACCCACGCAGCGATACCATCAACACGATTATTCATCGTTCAAATCATAATTAATTGTAATATCCCTATATAAGATATTTTAGAATTAGCTTTTAAAAACCCAAAGATAAAGGAAGAATGCAAAAAGTAAGGAACCATGTTCCAGAATGACGATACGAATTTTGGAGTTTTTAATCCTACCCTCAATTACGTGGGGTCTGGTGGGGTACGATTGTGGCGGACCAGCGTTCAATGTTACCACCATCAACCTCAGGGACATCAAAGAATGCGACATACCCATCACGGAACCAAAGACAGAAGAAACCTACATACAATTACTACAACTATCCGAATTCAAGCAAACAGAAATAACCCAATGTAAAGTCGAAATAGACCGCACAATTTACTACTGTGGAATGCACTCACACTCTTCAGTCGTGAGAAACGGAAGAAGGGCATATATTAGCAAGGTCACCAGAGACGCCTGTACCGATCTATATAAACTGGGAAAAATAACCATAGGCGACACAACGTTATCAGGACTCGAAGCCAACCACACCTCTACAAGAAGCCTCCTACTGGCCGGATCCCTACATAACGACGGAGAATGCAGCGGGGCATACTACGACGATGGATACGGAACTTGGGAAAACGTAGTCGTACAAGGAATCGCAAAAATTACAACCCTCAACTATCAAGCGAACGTCCAAATAGATGCAAACACTATCATACTGAACAGCGGACGGCGATGTAAACTAGCGTCTAGATACTGCTTCGACGATGAAGGCGGAGATACATACTGGAACGAATATCCTAAGGACAATTGCAAGTTCGATCATTACGATGTACTATACGAAGGAAAGGCAACACGGATCAAGGACCCTCAAAACGAAAAATTCACGCCAGAGGTATACACCCTATCAACGGAAGACATAACTTTTGCCCTGATGAAGAAGGCCGAACTTCCATTATGCGGTTATACGCTAATCAAAACCGAACATCCCAAACTGTTTATCATGGAAACAACAAAGGAAAACACTTTCAAAGCTAAGGGGCAACTATCGATAGAAAACACAGATATCTTCACCTATATGAACTCCAAATTCGTATACATCGAAAAACACATAAGAAATCAAATGATCCATTTATACAGAGATGTCATCACCCAAAAGTGCCGACTCGAACAGCAAGTATTACGCAACGCGCTAACCTTAGCCAAACAAACGCCCGATGAATTCGCCTACAACATAATGGAAGGCCCAGGATATATGGCAACAACGGCAGGAGAAGCTATACACATTATACGATGCATACCCGTCGGGATTCAGATCCGACGGACCGACACTTGTTATGACGAGCTACCCGTCACGTTCAGAAACCAGACGATGTTCTTAACCCCGAACTCCCGGATCCTCACTAAAACAGGAAATCAGAGAGACTGCAACCCTATCTTACCAACAATCTACGAAATCGACAACGCTTGGTACAGCTTCAATCCAGGACCTATGGAAATCAAAGCCCCAGAATCAATGAAACCCATGACAAAGTTGTCTTGGAAATATATCAGCCCGAGTTCCCTGGCTACTAGCGGCATTTACACAGAAGAAGAACTAAACAATTTAAGGGATCGATTTATGTTTCCCGCAGAAAAACCAGCTCTACTCAACAGTATAGCACGAGGAGCAGCCGGCCACCAAATAGACAAGAATGGAATATCTTTCTATAATTTGCTGGATGAAAACTCCCTTAACAAGACCGCGGAATCAACTGGACAACGCTTATGGAGCGGTATCTTAACATTCGGCACTGCCAGTGCCGCAGTACTTGGCATTGTAACCATAATACAGATCATCAAATACGTGATAGATACACTGATCCACGGTTACGCATTACACTCCGTATATGGATGCAGCATACACCTTCTGGGAGCCGTATGGAACACCATCGCTAACCTACTACTTCACGCTGGCAACACGCAACCAAAAGATAAAGACCCAGAAGAAACAAAACCACGAAACCCTAACCCTGCCATCATCGCAACAGCCCCCAGATCACCCGCAACCCTTGAGGAACTTGAAAAACGAATCCAAGCACGTCAAATGTTAAACACCCGTTAAACATTTGAAACCGAGGGGGGAGGTGTCACGTCCGCAAGACCTGGGGAGCGATTCCATAACTCTTATCACTGCTATCACTGTCGATAGATATCATAAGAGTGATACGTGCGACGAGTGCTTCACGTCGTACGAGTGATACAGCGGAGTGTGCAGCCAAAGAGTCGAAGTCGTTTCTATACTGCTCATTCTCCGTGGTTCAAGAGTTTAATGGCCATGTCAGTTCGTTATGTACAACGTGTGTTGTTGATTGTGACTATTATAGGTTATTCTGTGTCATTCAAATTTTAATATATCAGTGGAATTATTAAGTTTAGAAGTGTCCACGTCCCTTGCTGGGTTAGACCTAAGAAAGAGAAGATAAATTTTCATTATGTTATAATTTTTTGGATGTAGTATTGGTAGTTTCGTTGTTTTTCAAAATTAACTCGTTCACTGTATAAATACCGCTTTTCTGAATAAAATGTATTCGAACAAGTATAAACCGTTGAATGTGAACGAGCTGACGGCAGAATTAAGAAGACGGCGTGCGAAATAATCAGGTTGGAGGAAGGACTTGCAGTACGGGTAAGTTTACGTGTGAATATTGAGGTTATGTCTCTGATTTTTTGACTTCATCAGGGTTCAATTTATTCAATAGGGCGTCGAATAGGTAGTTTAGAATATGCATATTAATGAAACGAATAGTCTCTTGAAATGTATAATTCACAGTTCTGTGTACTGTTACGATATTTCCACTAAAAACGGTTTTTAACATTTTTCTAGACTCATTGACTACGATGGCCATAACCACATTCCGAGGAAGTGCCTGTGTCCTGGATGTAATCGAACACTGTGAGGGGAGACATCGGCTGCAACACTGGGTCGCACGCAGTATTCCACCAACCATTCTATTCATTCACCCAAAACTGTAATTATACTTCATATAATTGTTCCTTATAATTGACGGGATCGGCGGAACAACAGTATTACTTTAAAAACGTATTTTTGATATGAATGTGAAAGACATAGTGAACTAAATGTACCTTAATATATATGTGTAAGTGTATCTGAAGAATCATAAAAAGTTCAAACCAGACACAATAAACGAATAATCCAGTACTAGGGTATACTGTTCTTTTACATAATAACTCTATTTTTCATTGTTTCGCACATTTCATTGGCATTAAATTCCTAATGAATAGCTAGGTAGGTAAATATATACAGTGAGTTTTTCTATCTGCGGAACGACCCGTGCGTTCAGCTCATGTTCAGGTTGAGCACCGTATCCCCCCACGGCTATCTCCACCCTCAAGATTATTTGTCAAAATACTCTAAATATTATGGATTGTTGAAAATGCTGAAAAATTAAATTTCGACAACCATCTAAGGTAATAATGTGGCAATTGAACATGAGCTGAACGCACAGGTCGTTCCGCAGATAGAAAAACTCAGGGCTTATATTTTTTTTTTCTCATAAAGATGGATTAATTTTTAATAAAATTCCTCAAGATATGCCATCAATTTTGCAGCGAATGAAACTCTACGTAGGTAGATCTGTGACGAGGCTGAAGTTCATAATGTTAATGCAACAGAATAATTGAGAAAAAATAACTATTCAAGGACTCCAATGTTTGAAAAACATCCAAAGACGTTGTAAAATTTACCGAATTAAGCAAGACGGGTTTGCCTCGCCTATGTTTGCAATTCAACCAAAATTTGTGACACAAAATGAATTTTTATTTTTTTACACATTGTGTTGCGTTAACGTTACGAGCTTCAACTTCAGGATCTGTGGTCACCGATCATTTTTATGCAATCTCCGTAAGACCGGTAGGACTCGAATTATACAGTTATCCCGCCCATCCGATCAATCGTATCAAAGGTAATTCTCGAAAGCCCATGTCAAACGTTCGCAAGTTGACCAAAGTTTATGATACTTATTAGTTTCCTCCGTACATTCATGTGATTAATCTATTTTACAGATTTCCAGTCTACATGGATATAGGAAACGCGGCGTACGAAAGTCAGGGTATCGGTGCGGCTAATCATCACGTCCAGAATGTTCCAGTGGCCAGAATCTTGTATTCAAAAAAGCTTGGAAGTTTATAAAATTATCGTTAAAAATTGAACTACAGGATGTTTTGCGTATGCTGTGAAGAGGCTATCAGCGAGCTGGTTCTACCATGTGAACTTATAGTACACGCAGATTATACTTACAATCGTGGCATGAATCGTACCTTTAAAAATTTTCGTTAAAACGAACGTTCGGAACTTCGGGCGCATCAGATTCTTTCAGCATCCTAACAGTATTGTAGCAAATAGGTATCACGCTTTATTCCGTAATTTCTGTTTATCTAAGATTATGTATGATGCCAGTTGTTCTACGCTAGGTGCACATCTGTTTTCATATTCCGCTGTTTTTAACAATTTCTAGGACAACATTTCGAGCCTAAAATACTTCAGTGTGTGCACCAACTACGTAGCAGTATCTTTCAAATCAAAACGAGCATGAATTGCTTCGTTTACTGATATACAATAGATTATTATACACATAATGCTGCACCATGTTGATACACCTACTTATGTTGTGCGCTATTGTATCGAAATATTTATGTTCACTTCATGAAGTTGAACCCGTCTTACACTGAAATGTATAAACCAAAGATCGAAATATCTTGAAACATACATATTGAATTCATAAGTCAATTGATAAGTTCAAATTGTAATACATCGAACGTTATTATAGGTATACTATATATTATTGTGTTACGAATGTAAAAAATTTGCATTTGAATAATCGAGTATTACTGTATATTTGTACATAAACTTCTGTATGTGATACTCTTGATTATAAATCAAATAAAGAACGGCTGCATGAATCGTGAATAGTTTATTTTCATCAGGCCACATTTCCTTCACTCAGAACGTTGACAAATGTTTGAGAAGATGTTGTAAGAGCGTTTGCAGTTTGATTACTATTACGATAATTTTCAACAATTAATCATAGTACAGTTATTCCACGAATGTGATGCGATGATATCATAGCTATCGTTGAAGCAAATTGTAAATTCAAAAAAACTATGTTCAAAAACAGGACCGCGCTGTACACACTTTTCCTTATAAGGTTCGAGCTTATTGCACAAAAGGGACTTTAAAAGAAAGTCCACAACGTTTGTTTTCATAACGCAGCATTCAGATATTAAATTGTATTTTGATAAGGGTTCAAAACTAGCGTTTTGTTAATATATATTGCTGTAAACGTTGGTAAAAAGGACCCAGTGAATTTTACATCATCTAAATGTTCGCTATTTCAGACGTATCAGCGACGCATTATGGTAGGTAAACTTCTACATTATTATGCTTATTCTAGATTAATTTTTCAATATATTTTCATTTTTGATTTTGATTTTGGAAAAAAAAAATTTAATTTATCGGTCATGCATAATTTGTAGTATTACTGCATATTCAGTAAAATTTTGTTTTTCAATAATGAAATGGAACGATAAGAGATTGCTCATTTCCTAATAAACAAAACAACAATGCTACAAATACCCTCAACTACCCATGTTTGGTTACCAATAGTAACGCCAATCGCGAGTCTGATTTTTCAAACAAATCGTGAGCCCGCGTCTTGCGCGTCTTTATTTTGAATAAAAATTTTATCTTCACTTCTAACAAATCAACTGAAAAACAAAACGAAGATGAACGATGAGTAAGTGAAAATATGTTATAATAAATACTATACTATAATAATTAGTGATTAAGCTGTCACAATACGAGATGATTCCAATAATACGTCCGTGTAAAAAATTGAATGCGATGTATTCCAACTTGTGGATATTCAGACTGTAATTTATACTTTCTTTCATTGACATATAAACAATAACGATATTTGAATGCGCCTCTTGGTAGAAAGAAATTACGCAGCCGATCTAATCCTCAACAAATAGAGGGGCTGCTAGAATTTATGCAACAGCATAAAAATTTTGCCAATAATAAATTCCTCGGGCCTCACGGCGTACAGACTGCGAGACAGCTGTGGGATGATCTAGCGGATCTTTTGAACGAAATTGGATCATTTAAGGACGTCAAAGGATGGCAGAAGGTAGGTCCTGCTAATTCTACATAGTATAATTGTATGAAGTAATGAATTGAGTACATGATTATTAATATTATTAGAATATTAATAATCATATTTTATAATTTGATTGGTTAATAGTCACTATTCATTACTCGAATTGTTATTAATAATTCGATTATTCAATAATCATAAAAAATGATTTTATACAAAAAATTTAGTGCTGGTGTCTCAGCTGGCACTAAACTTATAACTAATAATATAATAATAATAATAATAACAATAATAATCATAATAATAATAATAATACTAATACTAAATAATACTTTCTTGACTATCTCATTATATTTACCTTATAACTAATCCTATCTTATTTGAATATTTTTTAAAATTATAATTCATGAAGATGAAGTAAAAAGTAGGAAATTGTATGTATATTTGAAATTAAAAATTAATTTACGTTTAATTCATTTTCGACTATTATATAGACTTGGGTTGATTTGAAACGGAAAGTGCGAGCGCGTTATGCGGAGTATTCGCATAAAATTTGTGCAACCGGCAATGATTCGCCGCCATCTCCTCTCAGTGACGAGGATGAGATTGTACTTGCCATAATTGGCACTCAATTCATGGGCATCCCTGATGTGGATGAAGATGGTATTCCACCCGCGCTAAGACCATCTTCAACCACATTAAAGCGACCAGCGTCACCGCTACCTTGGTCTTCTTCCTCGCAGCAAAAACGTAGCTTGAATCCCAAACCAGCGTCAAAAGTGTCACTTAAAGTCAAGGATCCTGCTACGGAAAAATGTGAGTAAAGTAGCAGTTAATAATCGTGGGTCTCATTGATAATATAAATATTCGTTTTGTGGCCTATTGACACGGTTCGTCGACAATTTATAAAAATTCAGAAAGTGCAGTTCATGAGTCGTACATCAAATTGGTATGGTGTATGTGGTGTTGTCATTTCTTCAATGACCTAAAATTATTTTAACCACAGGTCCGAATGGTTCCGAACATAGCCCACATACGGGTTCACCAGCACAAATAATGAGTGCGAGCGTGAAGAGACAATCGTCAAATTTACTAAAACGTAAGTGTTTCCATAAATTGTAATTGGTTAATGCTATGGTTAATATTTGTAGTTGATAATTCTGTTATAAAGTGTAACTTCCGGTGTTATCTGTGGTTAACATGTTCATTTTCTATGATTGATTGTTGTTTTCGATAAACCGTCACAGTATGTATATTATATTGCAGGCACGATTACAGGTAATGACCCTTACCCGAGTACTTCTGCAGTTATAGACGCAACCGCCGAACATACCACTGTTTTGCAGGATATTAAAGATGAGTTGGTCAATCTCAACACTGGCTTGGAAAATCTCACAGCAGTTATAGAAAGGGGCTTCAATACCATAGCAAAAACCTTTTCTAGAAGTAAAAAAGTTGATATTGAATCAGATGTAAGTTATCAAGTTGTCAAGTATAAGAGATACCGAAATTTTTTGAGACGCAATCGCATAAAATATAAATAGCACCAAACAGGTGTTCAATTCTGTGCTGCATGTGAGTTAAAGAGCTAAACAATCGATCTTTGGGTGTATCACAAAATTGAACTCGCCTTTTCATTTTTTCAGGATACTGATTTTCAGTGTTAGGAGTGACCATGAGCATTACGACCAACTCAAGGCAGAGTATTTTTAATTTATCAATATTTATATTGTAGTTTTACTTATTCGGGATAGATAGATTTTTAGAATACGTATTAGTCCGAGTATAAGTCGATCCTGAATAGAAGTCGACCCCCATTTTTTCGACTTCTTGTCAGACATTTTTTTTAGGAACCATATATAAGTCGAATTTTATTCTGCTTGCCGCGCTACTGTGAGTTTGAAATTTGCGTCCTAACTTTTACGAATATTCTTCATTATTCAATTATTTTGCGTTGCTCTATTTTCTACTGTGTCTGCAGTTCGAATATCCTTTATTATAATGATTTTCGTATAAAATACACGATCACTTTCAAGACCGACGCTATGCAAAAGAATTTAAGTTTGGAAAAATTGAAGTCTGAAAAAATTGGAATTTGAAAAATTACTCGCACGCATTGCGCAAATAGGCAGTTCACGGTAGGTAATGAATTTTTTTTCGATCCATACAGAAAATTTTCAAAGAAGTCCCGAATGTAAGTCGATCCCGCGTATAAGTAGAGTACAGATTATGACGGCAATATCGGTGACAAGAAACCTCGACTTATACTCGGACTAATACATATTAAATCTCCCCATTTCAAATTTTTTTAAAAATATATATATATGGCTGATTCTCAAAAAAAGTCGAAAATGGCTTTACCGAGTTGATCGAATTTTTTTAAACTTATTATCAAATTTTTTTTGCACAAGTCGTAGTTTATGCCTTATTTGATTAAAATATTATAGTGGTCCCCACCTTTTTTGAGTTTGAATCGAATATAAAAATAAAAAAAAAAATTCGAATATGAGGGAATGACAGATTTGTGAGGGAATGATTTTTAACATGATCACGCAATAATTGAAAACTCTGAAATGCACCAATTATTTTTTTTTATTGCAAAACTATAATAATTATATCCATAATGTAACAATTCGATTGTTATGAACAAAACATAGTGATTTATAAAAGTAATATTAATTAATAATTAGTTTAAATAATTTAAATGACGAAGTTTAAGAACTATAATAAATCTGAAAGTTTACTTATGTTTTTAACATAGTGAAGACAAGTATATATTTTCATAGTAAAGATTTATGTTGTAGAAAAATAATGAAAGAGAAGAACATAAATTGGGATTTTACTAATCTAATATCATCTAGCAGTCTCTATACAATCTAATCGCAATTGGCTTTGTTTATTTTTATCTTTTTAAAGTTTTCATTTTTTATCGACTTCTTCAATAAAATAACAGCCTCTACTGAGTAACTTCGGGGGTTGAATTACTCGAAGTACGTCGGGCCAAGCATAAAGTTCTTCGTCTTTCACTGTCGGCCACTTCCAACATTTCAATCCTTTCTTCATACACCGTACTAAAGCCCCATCATCAGATAATGAAAGAATTTCACCAGGATAGACCTCGTTATTCCATGTTATAAGGACATAATCACCAACTTTGTATTCATAAGTACCCTTTTCGGGAGAAATAGTTTTCGAAATTTTTACATCACTTGCTACTTTAACATCTTTTCTTTTACGTCGCGTTGATACTGCAAGTGCGTCCTTATTTGATATATCAGAAGTTTTGTAATATCCAAGATGAAAATGTTGGCATCTTCCGACGCAGTCAAAACAAGATAGAGTTCTAAATTCAAGCACACCATTTGAGAGCGAAAATTGCCTTATTTTTTGAGTGCCAGGAAAAGTAGAAATAGAACTAGATTTTTTGATCAAATTATCCATTTTATTGATTTCCGCTGCACTTACCTCAATAAGAATTATTGAGGGACATTTTGAAATCAGAACATCTTTCAAAACATTTAAATCTGTCACATCTTTCCCTTCAGCCACGGCTTGATCGGCAGACCTCTTTAAGGTGCCACCAACACCATCTGGTGCTCCTTTGCCGTGACCAGGTTCAGAATAGTTCCAAGTAAAATTACTTATATCTGGCAAAAAATATTTTAAATGTTGAGAAACAATGTGGAAGACAAATTTGTTTTTGTACTGGTTAACTGGGCTGTCACTCAGAAGGTGTACAGTATGGACGTTCGGTCTTTGATTTTTAAGCCAATCGAATATAGGCTTGAGATGAGCCCATACTGCTATTGAGTCATGCCGATTATTACTAGAAAGAGTACAGAAAGATTGCGCTTTAACAGTATTATCGGAGTTTTTCAAATATAACACACCAGTATGGAGCGTCACTTGCTGCCGACCACCACCAAAGTAAACTGCTTGAATTTCTTCTTTGTACTTGCAACAATAATTTTCACTAAAATCAATGTGGATGAGCACTTCCTTTGTTGACAAGTTTTTTTTCAACTGTGTCATCACTTGGTATTGATGTGCAATATTTCCTGCATGTAGCAAAAATGATTTCAATGTCTCTTCTAATACTGAAACTAGTTCTTTCAAAGTAACAGTTATTTCCTTCTTCAGAGGCTTACGTACAGTTTTTATCTCACCATTCTTTTCATACGTTGAATTTTCGTACATCCATTGTCGATAAGTAACAGTTTTAGTAGGTTCTGGAAGGTTGTATTCTAGAACCTTCTCTTTACAATTTATACATTCTCTAAATAAACATTTAGTACAGTAAATATCACATGTTATATCTGATAGCAGACTTGGAATATTATTATGTAAGAATACTTTATTTTCATGTAATTTTGAAATGATCAGTTCTATGTTTGCGTGAACGACGCATTTACACGTGTCTCGTTCTTTAAGGCTTGCCCAAGTGACCCAAAATGGCCTGTACTTGCAAAATGTTGATAAACTTATTTTGTAAGTAACAGAGTTTGAAAATTTTTTATGCAAATTACGCATATTATCAGTTAGTAGACGCTTTTGTTTAACTAATTTTCCTGATCGAACAAAATCCCTTTTGCCTGGACACATTCGAGAGTTTTCATCTTTCTCCAAGAAATCAATAATATTTTGTTTTACTTTTAAAATTTTTGATTTGAGTTTTCTGTTTTTACTTGTTTTGTAATTTTGATTTTTAAAAAAGGTTTTAGAATAATGCATAAGTTTGTGTTTCTTTAAAGGATCTAAATTAAAGTTTTTATAGTATGCTCGTTTGTCTCTCTGAGTCTTTAGCTTGGCATAAGATTGTGCTAATTGTTTCGTGATGATTTCAGCAAATATTAATTTTTTTTTAATTGTTTCGGGTAACTTAGTATTTTTTATCAGTGTTTTGACCTTTGCCTCAGGTGAAGATGTTTTTATTCGGTCATTTATCCGCGTGTACTTTTTTCGATATTTTTCTTTCTTTCTAGCCTCTTCTATTAAATTTTTTTCTAATTTTGCAATTTTTGCATACAATATTGCTCGTCGAGTTCTTAATTGTCGCCTTCGTCGTGAAGCAGCAGTATCTTTTTTAACAGCATTTAATCGCGGGTCAGGTTCTGCCAGTGAAACTGGGCTGGCAGGTGGTGTCTCATCCATCAGTCTTGCTAGATTTTTACGCACATTTTGATTTTTCTTCCTGTATTTCACACCATTGAGTCGCCATTGTTCCCGTTTTTGCCTTTTTTCTCGTGAACTCATAGCATTTACAGACTTCACCTGACCTTTTTCTTTCTTCTTTAAATACTTGAGTCTTTCTTTTTCTCTAAGTTTGGCCACACTTTCAGGACAATTTTTCATTTCTTCTCTTCGCTTCCTGTCATATTCTTTTTTCTTTAGTTTTGCTTCTGCAGCAGTTAATTTTTTAATTTTTGACATTATTACGTACAGCGTACTGGAACAAATCAAGCAAACATAATTATATCTTATACTTATTAGAAAATACATCATTCCCTCACAGTGATCATTCCCTCATCAAAAAATTTTATGAGGGAATGATGATGAGGGAATGACGAAACGAAACAAAACTGCCACAAACTCAGAAACACAACCTTAGTTTCTTATGCACTGTTAACAGGACTTTATTACTACCGAAAACACATACAAATCTGCTATGATTATTGAATAAGAAGTGCTTACCTTTTCATAAGAAAACATGAGGGAATGATATTCAACAATGTAATATTTAAAAAAAATGATTGACAAATAAGTTTTAACAAAACATGCTCTCTTTAATCGTTTGCTGCAGTGTATAGTGTGAATACCAATGTTGCCAACTTCTAAAAAAATTACAGCCGGGCTTGGTAGACCTTCACATTTTCCTCCAATCGCACTGTTTCAAAACGGTGAGGGAATGATTGGTTTTTCAAGGACAAATTTTGAAGTATATTTAATAATATTTCCATTCACTGTTTTTAAATTATTAACTCATGTAAATACAGTCAATACTATCCTATATAAGTAGAAAATAAGATAACAAACAATTAGTAAGGAATTTTACGTTTTAATTTCATGATTCTCCTCGAATTTGTCAGTTGGGACATAGTGAGGGAATGATTTTCAGGGTACTTTCTTGGACATATCTTTTCTGTTTATCATGTAAGTAATAGATTTGTTTCATAAATTCGCACATCTAGTACAGTAGTTTTATTTTAAAAAAAAACTTTTCATACTTGACGATCCTGGTTGATAGAAATCACTAGGGACATCAATTTCGATTTTTTTTGAGAATCAGCCATATACATATACATATGAGGTATTTCACGCCAAGTAGGCATCAATCTCAATTATTTTAAAATTATTTCGTTAAAAAGAATTAAAAATTCATTACTGAAAAAGTATTTCGCAAAAAAAAATTGAAATAATTCACATTAGTTACGTTCAATACACTGATGATATAAAAAAATTATCATAAAAATCGATGAGGGTGAGATTCCGAGCTATGCCTGCTTGGTGTGGAGTACTTCATATAGTTCATACAAGATAAAGTAATGTATGATTGCATGCGGTTTTAACGTAAATTCGTGTATACTTATGACATATGACTTTCACTTCATACTAATTTCATTTACAAAATATGTTCATTTTTCAATATCATTGAAATGCGTGATAAGTAAACTGTATTATCATAAGTAAATAGGGGCAGTGTGGCAAAGTAGCACCTCCGCTGAAAATGTATACTTTTTCGCAGAATTCATTAGCACACAAGACGATATATAAACTTTTATAAACAATATTCTTTTATCAAAAATCTTTAATAATCGTAAATATTTCAAAAATTGCTAAAAATAAAAATATTCGCGATTTTTCCGAATTCAAATTTTCAATAAATTTTTAATTAAAAAAAAATTTCAATTGCAAAAAAATTTATCAAAACTCTCAGTTGAGGTGCCCACTTTGACGCGATTGAGCCTATGCGAATATTTAAATTATTATAAAATATGAAATTTAGGCATCCAGTATGCGTAATTTAAAAAAGTTAATACCTAACATTTAAAATTTGTTAGATTTGCCAATACAAATTGTAATGAACATGTATGTTTGTAAAATAAGTTTATTATCTATATTTTGTTGACATAAATATATTATCGAAACCATATTTTTGTTCGTTGCTTGATTCATAATACCCTAGTTGACTCTAATATTAAAATTAAAAAAAAAACCTAGTGATAGCCAAATCCCCCATGTACGCTAACACTAGGTAACATAGGTACCCTACTCTGTTGAGCTAAGACCTAAATAAACTGACATCGCTGCGCATAGTGCTTCTTTGTATGTTAGCTGCTAGTATTTTTCTTTCGTATTCATCTCTGGCCCGTCCCTTCTCCCTTTTACAACTCTATCGCCTCTCTTCCATCTACAGCTCTTCCTGTGTTCTGTCTTTATCTTGCTCATTCTTCTTTCTAGCTCTACTTTTCGTAGTCTTCTTGATTCCTCTCTCTCACTTTCCTTACTCTTTGCTCCTTTGCATCCACGCCTATTTCTTACACCGATTTTTCATCTTTTTCGACCAAAGTCCACCACATTTCTTCCACCTCAATTCCTCCTTCCCGGTTCTCCATTCCTCAGCAGCCAACTTGTGCTGCTCTCCACAAAGGTCAAGTCGGCATCCACCTCTACCTTTTGCTCCTTTAATAGTGTTGCTTCACAATCCAGTAGGTCCTGTAATAATAACAGTATATTTAAAGGTAACTTTAGGTGATTTTCAACAAAAAAACTCATTGTTTCTCAAAAAATTATAAATATTTAAAAACTTTATTTACATCATAAATAACCAATGGTGAATTATTATAGAATTTAAAACAAAGTAAGATACGTTACCATGGAACCCACGTTTGTATCATCTTGTTAATATAACAAAAGTGAATTATTCAAAGAATTAATTGTTACATGTAATCCGAATGTTTATAATCCGAATATAATCTGAGTATTAGTTATTTGAAATCAACAATATATTCGTTTAAAATTAACAATATACAAATATGATCAATTTGCTCGTACAAAATGCTCAGTGGGAAGACGCTGAGAGACAAAGGTGGCGTCAACTCAAGATACGCCGAAAAATGATTCGAGACACGAGCAACCCATTCGACCTGCCCGAATCCCGATTTAAAGAATTATATCGGTGCGTATAATTTTAATATTGATATACAATGAATGTTTCTAACGAACACGATTCATTCAACATGATGCAAATTTTTAGTGACCAAACTATAGCTGAACCAACCGACTAATCTTGCATGCATGTGATCCTCTAGTTGCAGCAAATTCTAATTGCTGCTACTGATCGTGATATTGCATTGGTAGTGCTTTACTTGAGGTTTTTGCTATTCCTTGTTTCTTTTTAATATGGCCAATTTGTATATTCATTATTTACTGTTATATCAACATATTGTCCGATCGAGCTATACTTTTTACGTTGTTCAATCTCGAAATTACCTTGTTAGTATATCTCTTGTTTAACGTCTACAGGATGCCACAAGCCCTAGCAATTGAATTAGTGGATATGTTAGAACCACAGTTAAGGAACACTCGCATATCTGGAATACCTCCAGCATTACAAGTACTAGCGATCATACGCTTCTATGCTGAAGGTGGTTACCAGAAAGGCGTAGGTCAAGATGTTAACCATCAAATTAGCCAAACGATGGTGAGCAGATGCCTCCATAGGGTCACCGACGCCCTGATAAGTTTTTCTGAAAATTATATTAGGTTTCCGCGAGATGTAAATGCTAGGCGAAGAATTCAGGAAAGGTGAAGATGTTTTTATTTAACAGAACGTTATACAAGGAGTGACTGATTCTGATTAAAAGTAAATTCAACAAAATATTTTTTGGATGAATTCAGATTTGAGATGAGGATTGGCTTCCCAGGTGTAGTGGGTGCGATAGACTGCACACACATTGCAATTTTTACACCCAAGATACACGAAGAGGCTTACGTTAATTACAAAAGGTTCCATTCGTTAAATGTTCAAATGGTAACATGCTTTACTTCGCATTGAATGCTATAATGATACCTTATTAATTAATTATCATCAAATAAAAAGTATTGATTTATAACTAAAAATAAATGTTGATAAATTCAACATCCTTCCCCTTCCCAATATCTCCTACATTTAATAACTTTCAATGTAACTCTATTTGTAACGAAATCTTGTCTGTGAATATTGTATAGTATTTTCATTAATTACAATTATTTGTTAATTAGGTAATGAAAGGTACATATAAAGATATTGTTCTAGTTTTTGTTCCATTTTATACACAGATTTGTGATATGGAATTGAACATTCTGAACATAAAAATTTGCCCAGGATCTACAAATGATCGGTTCATATGGGGAAATAGTCGGGTCAAGGGTTTAATGGAGGAAATGCGTCTGAATGAACAGCTTGTAAGAGATGAGGGCAAATATTACTTGATTGGTATGTATTCACTTGTGATTTCACGCATACAGATTAATATGTATCTAGTCAACGGGTTCAGAATGCTACTTTAGAGTAACAGTCATCCTCAATACATGATATCACTATTGCCAAACACTCAAAAACAAAAGATAAGGCATAGAAGGATATATATTATTTATAAAAATCGATATATAGAAATCTTTGCAAAGTTGGAGTTATATTCACTTGTTGTTGAATATACATATGCTGATAATATTCTGATATGTTGATAAATATCAGAATCGTCGTCATCAAAATGAAAAGGTGAATTCAGTTTCATGTGTCTTGGAATGGTTTCAGGCGATGGTGGTTATACACTGTCAACAATTTTATTGACACCAATTCCAAGAGCTGCTCCGGATTCACCTGAAGAAAGATTTACAAACTCTTTAACACACACGCGCTACAAAATTGAACACCTGTTCGGCGTTCTTAAGGCAACATGGAGATGCCTAAGACGAGATAGGGTACTGCATTACGATCCTACGACAGCTGGGCAAATTGTTCGTGCTTGTGGAGTGCTTCACAACTTTTTGAGAAATCACAGGTATCCATGCTTCCAATACATTATTATTACGATTTCAATTGTTTCGAACGAACATAAAACTTTTTCAAACGCTAAGGTTCACCCTTTGATTATAATTAAATATAAACAAAATATAAATATATTGTTTCAATATACAGATACCCACTGCCAGCTATAGAACCAGACGAATTCGAAAGACCTGCTGTCGGAGATAATGACCCGCGCGGCAGAGACTATGCTGCTGGATTAGCCGAACGAAGCGCGATCGCTAACCAATATTTCGCATGAAATAATTCTTATAAATAATTATTAAATAATTCTTCACCCTTGGCTCATTGACAAACTGATCATGTATGCCTCTGTGTCGTCGCACGAAATTAGCTGATCTGAAGCCGTCTTTGAGGTGTATATTTGCACACTATAGATATGGTGATATTCTTATGCGACGATATCTAGCGCCGTCTCGCGAATACCTCTCGCAAATCCAAAGGCGCGAGAGTATGAAGCCATATATTTCATATAAGTATAATATTACACGCATCTATCATAGACGTATAATTAGTTTAGTCTGGTCAGCCAAAAGTTGAGATAGAATATTATTGCTAAGCTGTAAATAAATAGAAGATAGTCTAACCGAATTGTATGGTTAAAATATAATTTAAACTTAACAACTTTTTGGCAGAAGGTACTTAAATTTGAAAAATGTTGAAAAATGATAATTACAAAATTAGGTTTGGTGACGTATAGTTTTCATTACAAATTCAGGTCATGACTCAAAGTATAAATTGTATTTGAAGCAGTGTAATGTTTATGCTCCGAAACTGTATCAGTTTTTATAGATATCTGAAATAAGTTTATTTTTGTATTTCTTGCATGCGATTACATACGAAAAAAATTAAGTATCGAGAGACGCGGCAGCGTCTCGCGCCAAGTATCGCAAAAAAAAAAAAAAAATAAATAACGCAACCGTGTAACTATTCGGTGAATTTCACAACGTATTTATATGTTTTTCAACCATTGGAGTACTTGAATAGTGATTTTTTCTCAATTATTCTGTTGCATTAACATCAAGAACTTCAGCCTCATCACAGATCTACCTTTGAATATTTTTTTTCGATTCAAAATTGATGGCATATCTAGAAGACTTTTATTAAAAATTACCCCATCTTTATGAGAAAAAAAAAATATTATACATATGTATACAGTGCCTTTCCGTGGATGCGGGCCAGTCCGTCGGGGAAATTTTACTCTACGCTCTTGGTTTTACTACTAACAGCATAGTAAAGCCAAGGGCGTAGAGTGAAATTTCCCCAACGGACTGGCCCGCATCCACGGAAAGGCACTGTATACCTATATTTACCTACGTAACTATTCATTACGAATTTAATGCCAATGAAATGTGCGAAACAATGAAAAATGGAGTTATTATGAAAAAGAACAATATATCCTAGTACTGGATTATTCGTTTATTGTGTCTGGTTTGAACTTTTTATGATTCTTCTGCTGATACACTTACACAATATATTATGTACATTTAGTTTACTATGTCTTTCACATTCATATCAAAAAGACGTTTTGAAAGTAATACTGTTATTCCGCAGATCCCGTCAATTATAAGGAATAATTATATGAAGTATAATTACCGTTTTGGGTGAATGAATAAAAGTTGATGGAATAGTGCGTGCGAACCAGTGTTGCAGCCGATGTCTCTTCTCAATGAGTCTTGAAAAATGTTAACATGACTGGCACAACGTTATTAATATAAAATTCATTTGTTATGTATGTATGTATGTACATACAATAGATATACATATGTAATATATATTGTTCAGCGGATGAATTTAAGAAAGCCGTAATTAATAAGTGGGTCTCGTGAGTTATTAAGTAAAGTGAATACACGTAACGATGCACAAGAGAAATTGGTATTTTGTAGAATATTTGGCTGTATTAGAAATACGTGCATACAGTTTAGGGTCTAGAACAAGACTGTTATCTAAAATAAATTGGGTAGATTGGTAACGGCGAACAAATGATATTTGTGATTATCTTTTATTTAAGTTGACTACTAGACCATGTGAATTACATGTGAGGGGTGATTCTACTTTTGTAACAATATATTGAATGAATTATACATTTCAAGAGACTATTTGTTTCATTTATATGCATATTCTAAACTATCAAATATATTGAAAAATTAATCTAGAATAAGCATAATAATGTAGAAGTTTACCTACCATAATGCGTCGCTGATACGTCTGAAATAACGAACATTTAGATGATGTAAAATTCACTGGATCCTTTTTACCAACGTTTACAGCAATATATATTAACAAAACGCTAGTTTTGAACCCTTATCAAAATACAATTTAATATCTGAATGCTGCGTTATGAAAACAAACGTTGTGGACTTTCTTTTAAAGTCCCTTTTGTGCAATAAGCTCGAACCTTATAAGGAAAAGTGTGTACAGCGCGGTCCTGTTTTTGAACATAGTTTTTTTGAATTTACAATTTGCTTCAACGATAGCTATGATATCATCGCATCACATTCGTGGAATAACTGTACTATGATTAATTGTTGAAAATTATCGTAATAGTAATCAAACTGCAAACGCTCTTACAACATCTTCTCAAACATTTGTCAACGTTCTGAGTGAAGGAAATGTGGCCTGATGAAAATAAACTATTCACGATTCATGCAGCCGTTCTTTATTTGATTTATAATCAAAAGTATCACATACAGAAGTTTATGTACAAATATACAGTAATACTCGATTATTCAAATGCAAATTTTTTACATTCGTAACACAATAATATATAGTATACCTATAATAACGTTCGATGTATTACAATTTGAACTTATCAATTGACTTATGAATTCAATATGTATGTTTCAAGATATTTCGATCTTTGGTTTATACATTTCAGTGTAAGACGGGTTCAACTTCATGAAGTGAACATAAATATTTCGATACAATAGCGCACAACATAAGTAGGTGTATCAACATGGTGCAGCATTATGTGTATAATAATCTATTGTATATCAGTAAACGAAGCAATTCATGCTCGTTTTGATTTGAAAGATACTGCTACGTAGTTGGTGCACACACTGAAGTATTTTAGGCTCGAAATGTTGTCCTAGAAATTGTTAAAAACAGCGGAATATGAAAACAGATGTGCACCTAGCGTAGAACAACTGGCATCATACATAATCTTAGATAAACAGAAATTACGGAATAAAGCGTGATACCTATTTGCTACAATACTGTTAGGATGCTGAAAGAATCTGATGCGCCCGAAGTTCCGAACGTTCGTTTTAACGAAAATTTTTAAAGGTACGATTCATGCCACGATTGTAAGTATAATCTGCGTGTACTATAAGTTCACATGGTAGAACCAGCTCGCTGATAGCCTCTTCACAGCATACGCAAAACATCCTGTAGTTCAATTTTTAACGATAATTTTATAAACTTCCAAGCTTTTTTGAATACAAGATTCTGGCCACTGGAACATTCTGGACGTGATGATTAGCCGCACCGATACCCTGACTTTCGTACGCCGCATTTCCTATATCCATGTAGACTGGAAATCTGTAAAATAGATTAATCACATGAATGTACGGAGGAAACTAATAAGTATCATGGACTTTGGTCAACTTGCGAACGTTTGACATGGGCTTTCGAGAATTACCTTTGATAATTTTATAAACTTCCAAGCTTTTTTGAATACAAGATTCTGGCCACTGGAACATTCTGGACGTGATGATTATCCGCACCGATACCCTGACTTTCGTACGCCGCATTTCCTACATCCATGTAGACTGGAAATCTGTAGAATAGATTAATCACATGAATGTACGGAGGAAACTAATAAGTATCATAAACTTTGGTCAACTTGCGAACGTTTGACATGGGCTTTCGAGAATTACCTTTGATACGATTGATCGGATGGGCGGGATAACTGTATAATTCGAGTCCTACCGGTCTTACGGAGATTGCATAAAAATGATCGGTGACCACAGATCCTGAAGTTGAAGCTCGTAACGTTAACGCAACACAATGTGTAAAAAAATAAAAATTCATTTTGTGTCACAAATTTTGGTTGAATTGCAAACATAGGCGAGGCAAACCCGTCTTGCTTAATTCGGTAAATTTTACAACGTCTTTGGATGTTTTTCAAACATTGGAGTCCTTGAATAGTTATTTTTTCTCAATTATTCTGTTGCATTAACATTATGAACTTCAGCCTCGTCACAGATCTACCTACGTAGAGTTTCATTCGCTGCAAAATTGATGGCATATCTTGAGGAATTTTATTAAAAATTAATCCATCTTTATGAGAAAAAAAAAATATAAGCCCTGAGTTTTTCTATCTGCGGAACGACCTGTGCGTTCAGCTCATGTTCAATTGCCACATTATTACCTTAGATGGTTGTCGAAATTTAATTTTTCAGCATTTTCAACAATCCATAATATTTAGAGTATTTTGACAAATAATCTTGAGGGTGGAGATAGCCGTGGGGGGATACGGTGCTCAACCTGAACATGAGCTGAACGCACGGGTCGTTCCGCAGATAGAAAAACTCACTGTATATATTTACCTACCTAGCTATTCATTAGGAATTTAATGCCAATGAAATGTGCGAAACAATGAAAAATAGAGTTATTATGTAAAAGAACAGTATACCCTAGTACTGGATTATTCGTTTATTGTGTCTGGTTTGAACTTTTTATGATTCTTCAGATACACTTACACGATATATTAAGGTACATTTAGTTCACTATGTCTTTCACATTCATATCAAAAATACGTTTTTAAAGTAATACTGTTGTTCCGCCGATCCCGTCAATTATAAGGAACAATTATATGAAGTATAATTACAGTTTTGGGTGAATGAATAGAATGGTTGGTGGAATACTGCGTGCGACCCAGTGTTGCAGCCGATGTCTCCCCTCACAGTGTTCGATTACATCCAGGACACAGGCACTTCCTCGGAATGTGGTTATGGCCATCGTAGTCAATGAGTCTAGAAAAATGTTAAAAACCGTTTTTAGTGGAAATATCGTAACAGTACACAGAACTGTGAATTATACATTTCAAGAGACTATTCGTTTCATTAATATGCATATTCTAAACTACCTATTCGACGCCCTATTGAATAAATTGAACCCTGATAAAGTCAAAAAATCAGAGACATAACCTCAATATTCACACGTAAACTTACCCGTACTGCAAGTCCTTCCTCCAACCTGATTATTTCGCACGCCGTCTTCTTAATTCTGCCGTCAGCTCGTTCACATTCAACGGTTTATACTTGTTCGAATACATTTTATTCAGAAAAGCGGTATTTATACAGTGAACGAGTTAATTTTTGAAAAACAACGAAACTACCAATACTACATCCAAAAAATTATAACATAATGAAAATTTATCTTCTCTTTCTTAGGTCTAACCCAGCAAGGGACGTGGACACTTCTAAACTTAATAATTCCACTGATATATTAAAATTTGAATGACACAGAATAACCTATAATAGTCACAATCAACAACACACGTTGTACATAACGAACTGACATGGCCATTAAACTCTTGAACCACGGAGAATGAGCAGTATAGAAACGACTTCGACTCTTTGGCTGCACACTCCGCTGTATCACTCGTACGACGTGAAGCACTCGTCGCACGTATCACTCTTATGATATCTATCGACAGTGATAGCAGTGATAAGAGTTATGGAATCGCTCCCCTGACGCCCTTACCCACTAAACCTCCAATACCCCAAAACCGGACTCTTGCTTTATCTTTGGATCAATATGTTAATCATTACACGTACATATATATTACCTAACGAGGCGCATGTGCGACCACGTATCGGTAACATAGCTTTAAGAGATCTTGAAACTCAAACGGATCCTACCTAGACCACAGTCGATATAGCCGACTGCAGCTTTGCCTCAAAACTATAGCTAGAGGACCCGATCGGGCAGCAAGAGTCTCACCACTACCATTTAAGTTCATGTATCAAACACATACATACATATATTATATACATAATCTTAATCGTAAAGATAACTATAAGGTATCCAGATCCGAACAACTAAATAAGACAAAGACCGAGGGTGAGTCCCAATCACTCTACTTACATATCATTCCTATACCCTTACACATCTACATAAAAACACATACATATATACGAATTCAAACATAATATCAACAATAACCCAAGCATCTAGATTCAACAACCGAATAAAACACAACACAAACATAAGGTATACGAAATACAGCCACATCTAAACACACAAGGCTCCCAAAAAGGGGAAATTATATACGCATATACACCATACAGATATGCACATTCCTCGAAACGAATATATATATGCCTAACTCATAACTCAGATCGAAGTCTTATAAACAAGTAGCTACTTGTCACCATGGAATACCGATAGGTTAGATGCTAGTGCAAGCGTTCGCGCAAAAGAGCACGGCGGGCGGCGCAATTCAAAAGCGATGTCGCAACGAATTCGAAGAAGCTAAAAGCTCGTACCGTATGTTTTTGAACAGACCAAATAAGGAATTGCGAATAGGGCAAATTCCCCCTCTACGCCAAATTTGGGGTTATATAAACCGCGCAAATTAGAGCGACACTGCAGTTCTTGACCAGTCAGTCACTTTATTTCAAAAATCAGTTCTAGATCGTTACTCTGCCCGTTGACCGGACGAAACCTCTTGGTGTGTAATCGCAGGAATTTCTGAATCTTAGGACTTAGAAATTTTTCCGAAACTGGTGATCGACTTCCCTAGGGCTAAGTCGATACACCACACCCTGGTTTTCCGTCCTGTCTTCTGGCAGTTGCGAATTACTTTCAATCCGAACCAATTTCTTATTTGATCTTCCAATTCTCGTTTCATCCAAACTGTTATCATCTTACTATTATAACTTTATTCCTTTAAGTACCATATGTCAGTTTGATTCAATCTTTTACTTAAATAAAATCTTTACCAATATACCGATCGACCACTTAATCTCCGCACCTCAGCTCATTGTAAGTAACCGACCATCGTTTCAACCGACTATTCGTTTTTAAATCGACTCCTTCATCGAACCTCCCCAAATCCTGACCTACTACGTTGCGTGAAGTAACCGAGGCTAGCACCATCTATGAGAATAGAAAGAGTGCCCCGACTTCTTCTCCGCGTAGATATTAAGCCGAAATAAATTATTGACGCTTAATTACAATAATTAGATTTAAGGACCTACTACGTAGTGAGAAGTAACTGGGCTAGCACCACCTATGAAAATAGAAAGAGTGCCCCGACCTCCTCTCCGCGTAGGCGGTTATTTCCTATGCCTCACAACCCGCCACTTCGACAAAGGAGACGATCGAAACGAATAGCAGCGAAACGTTTAGAGCGAATCATTTTTCAAATCGCTGCAGGAGAAATACCTTCTCATCCTCCTCCGAACCTCCACCTGAAAACCGAACCCGAACCTGAAATCAAAAACCTCCCCCTGGTCCCTCGCTTGAAACCCTTAACTTCACCTACTAAACCTTTGGTCCTTCCTTCTCTTTTTCCCATAATCGACGATTTCCACCCATTGGATCTATCTAAACCCGCTACGCCCGACACGCACGCAGAACACTCCGATCAAGACCTCGACACATTCGGAATCAACGCATTAAACCGGGCCGCATTTGACAACCTGGTATCACAGATATTGGAGTACCTAGACCAGATCGAGTTCCGAGATATCGATCCGTTCGAGTACGGAGGGCCCCATCATAATCATCCAAGAAATCACCGTTCGACTACATCGAACAAGGTTTGCCTAACTCGAATTAACTAACGTTCAGTTTTCAAGACGCGATTCTTCCTGTTACTCCCCGTATCCTGGTACACGTGTACTTTTAAAGGGAGTTTAATTAGTGATCGGACGGAGTAAAGTCGATTCTCGACCTCGGGAGAAGATCCCGTTTTCCCCGGAATATCTTTGATTTTTCGCGGTGAATCGTCACTTCACCTGAGAGCCTATCGGCTGACCCGTGACGTCACAACGTTATCGTAGTAGGTAAGTACGATTCTTTATACAAATACAAGGATTCGATATCTCATTTCCCATATCGTATATGAATTAATTAGATGTCTCCTGCGGAACTCTATGCTGCAACAAAGGTCGAACGTTTCACACAATGTCTACGCCTGAATCATAATTACTCAGTTGTCGTATAGTATTACCATCTTCGATTGTCAAATAACCAATGAGGTGATGTCATAATCACAATAATACATAGGACCTTAAATAAATAGGCTCATTGCCGACCAGGGATCCGCAGGATAAAAATACTCAATTCTTATATTGTCTGAACTCGCTTTAATATACGGTATATCCATTAGAAACTAACTTTCTGTTTGAACTCGACTTTACAATCACGAATTTATTAATCCCTGGAAAAATAGTCGTTTTCAAAGCAATTGTTCATTATTTGATGAATTCGTTTCTCTTTTTGAAAAAAATCACGCATAATTCGAGCAATGATCAATTCTCCGATAATGAATAACTGACAATTCGTAAAAGTACTGCAATTTATTTATTCTTCAGTCAAGTATTATTCTATAGATCTGTCTGCCAATTGCCTTCCGGTATGACGGTATTACCATTAACCGCGCCAAGTATAATTTGTCGATAAGTTTCACAAAATAGTATTTGATGAGAATTTCCATTCCGACAGTAGAAATCCCTGTGAAGCCGTGTGCATTCTACATAATTCTACTGATGGAAATACTAATTAACCCGCGGTTTGTTTTAGGGCGAAGAAGGGCAACGTTCCACTTCGCGCAGAAGATGGCCGTGCTACCGCCGCAGTCGTGGATGATCGTTCCACAATGGTAAGTGACGACAATGTATTTGTCGCCGAAAACGGTCCAATGGACCAGGGTGTCAGTGACACAACTATCGAAGGTCCAACGGACCAGGGTGTCAGTGACACGACTATCGAAGGTCCAACGGACCAAGGTGTCAGTGACACCAGTATCGAAGGTCGACGTATCGTCGACATTATGTACTTTCTGCAGCAATTGCATGAAAAATTCGACAATCACAACATTAAGTTGGGTTGCCCTTTCAGTGAACTGAAATTGGTTAAGTAGTTCAATCGAGGTTTGCGAACGCAACTGCATTTCGTGTGTCGAATGTGCGATTACACGTTCAACATTTGGACGGATTCTGATCACCAAAATATACTTGGGATCAATGAAAGTGCCGTTTGCGGTACAATCAGATCGGGTACTGGGCACAGTACACTGCAAGAACTGCTTGCCGCTATGTCAATCCCTTGTATGACAGCTCCAACGTACCTGAGATATCGGGACAAAATTTTTGATAACTTCCACGAAGTTGCCGAAGCCGAAAGATTAAAAGCTGCGGCAATGGAAAGAGAAATTGCCATCGAGAAGGGGCATGTTATCGACGGTGTACCGTACATACAGGTCATTGCGGATGGCTGTTGGTCGAAACGCTCATACGGGGGTGGTAAACACGATGCGCTATCGGGTGCAGCCATGATCTTCGGTCACGAGACCAAGTTAGCTTTATATGTTGGCGTACGCAACAAGTATTGCGCGACCCACGCGAGAGCAGAGTTGCTAAACAAGGAACCGACCCCTCATGTGTGCCACAAAAATTGGGGTCGTGACCGTAGCTCCAACGCAATGGAAACCGACATTATTCTAGAAGGTTTCCGTACAAGCGTTGCGAGCAACGGTTTAATATACCGAACGCTTGTGGCGGACGGTGATAGATAGATAGATAGATAGATAGATCGTTTATTACATCAGGGACTGGGTCCCGTGGATGACAAAAAATAAAAAGCTACAGGACATAGATAATACAGAAATATGAATAGAGAGTAAGGCTAAAGCTAGAAGCGAACATGATACAAAATATTAACTAAAACTAGAGAACATAAAAGTAAGACAGAGATTATGGCAGGAAGGAATTGATCAAAGCAAGAACAGAAAAACATCTAAAAAAGATACAGGAAAAAGAAAAATGAAAAGAAAAAAGAATCAGGTGAGATAAAGCTAAGATAAAGGTTACGCTTAGAAACTACCTACTTAACACGACTTAAAATACCTAAGATAAGACAGAGAAAGAGAAACATTTACAATAGAAGGCAGAGAAGGTCGCAATGTGCACAGATGGCCTAGGATAAGGTAAAGAAAGGAGAGATATAAGAGAGCTGAGAACAAACAAAAAGACTAAACCAAAAAGCAAGCCAGAAGGCCATCTACGCACATGGAGACGTACAGGAGAACTTATGAGTAAGAGTAAAAGCTAAACACGCCAAATAGGAAAATAAAGTAAGTGAAGTAAAATATAGAAATAAGATAGCAATAAAAAATAAAACTAGAAAGCAGAGAAGATAAGAAGATAAGAAAAGGAAGTAAAGACGCGTAAAATAGGCTGAACAAGCGGACGAGTTAGGCAAGAACAGGGGACTCCGCAGAACGAAGAAGGTGGGAGTAAAACCGTGATTTGAAGCAGGGCAGAGAAGGAGCAGACCGGATGTCAGGCGGAAGAGCATTCCAAAGATAACAGACGGCGACAGAGAAGGCTTTACGGAAAGAAGAGGTGCGACACGGCGGGATATAAAGCTCACGCTCAGACGCACGAGTAGTGCGAAGAGCGAGATCGGCTTTAAACGTAAAGATCGAGCGAAGGTAACGAGGTTCAGAAGTAGAGAGTAGAGTATATAGCAGACAGCCCATGAAGTATCGCCTGCGGTCGCTAACGGTAAGCCACCCAAGACGCCGACGATACGGGGTGATATGCTCATCCCTCCTTAGATCGAAAACAAAACGAACGCAAGCATTGATAGCTCGCTGGAGCTTAGTAGTTAAAACCCCGGGCAGGTCACAGAGGACAACACAGCAGTAATCAAGTACCGGGAACACGAGCGCAGTGATGAGCCATTTTCTAAGGGAGAAAGAGAGAAGCTCCTTGCAAGCTTTCAGCTGATGCAAGGTTGCAAAGATACGATTGCAGATGGAGAGTACCTGCGCATTCCACGTCAGCGTTTGATTAAACATGACACCGAGACTACGAAACGAGTCGACGTAGGGAATAGCGTGAGATCCAGACATGATAGGCGGAATGTCAGCATAGTCGAGCCGGCGAATATACGGAGAGCTACCAATGACAGCCGCACAGGTTTTGGTGAGGTTGAGACGTAAAAGATTGTCAGAGGACCATTGGCTAATAGCGGAAACATCTTCGGACACAAGCTGGAGACCAGCAGCTAGGTTGTGCGGAGAGCAATGATAATATATTTGTAGGTCATCCGCGTATAGCATATAGCGACAGTGAGTAATTGCAGACGGAAGATCCTTGACAAAGATAGAGAAAAGCAGGGGACCGAGTACGGAGCCCTGGGGGACCCCTGAAGTAACCGGCAGACTGGAAGAAACAGTACCGTTGGGGCCAAGGACTGACTGACTCCTGCCACAAAGATAGGAGTCGAACCAACGCAAGGCCGAACCAGAAAGATGACAGTTTTTGAGTTTGCGGAGTAGGAGGCGATGGTCGACTAGATCAAAAGCTTTGCTGAAGTCAAAGAGCACAACAATCGTAACAAGTCCCTTGTCCACCCCAGCCCTAATATCATCCGAGATTTTGATGAGCGCAGTATGAGTGCTGAAACCAGCACGGAAGCCAGACTGGAAGGGGTCTAGTTGACTGGAGGACGCGAGAAAGCTAGAGAGTTGCGCGAAAACCAGCTTCTCCAGGAGCTTGGATAAGCAGCAAAGAATAGAAATGGGCCTATAGTCACCAGGAGATTTCGGGAGTTTAACCTTAGCGAGTGGCCGGACGAGAGAATGCTTCCAGGCAGCTGGGAAGACGGCATAGGTGAGAGAGGCGTTGAAAACGCACACGAGTATTGAGAGTAAGACCGGAATACCTAAGTGAACGTAATCAATACAAATGTCATCAACCCCCTTAGACTTTTTGCGGAGCTTGGTGAGATGTTTAAGGAGAAGATCCGGGGTAATGTAAGCAAAGTGAAACTTACTGCAGTCAAACGGTACGTCAAAGAAGTCTGCTGTCGCAACAGGCGGTGGAGAAGAGGGACTAGGCATTCTAACGGATAGGAAGGCCTGATTCAGCTCGTCCGGGGTGAAGTAAGGGTCCAAGGAATTGTCAGAAGATCTGCACAGACCGAGACGACGGAATACAGACCAGACAGAACGAGCATCACGCAGTGTCGGGAACAGATTTGAGTAATACTCGGTCTTAGCTGAACGAACGAGGGCCTGGGTTAGATTACGTGCCGCTTTATAGTCGAGGTAGTGGGACCGAAGTTGCGAACGCTTATGACGTGCGAATAGTGCGTCCCGGTCAGTCATGCAGCGTCTGATGTGCGCCGTAAGCCAGGGAGCTGGTGGGCGTTTTATAATACGAGTACGCACGGGAGCGATAGAGTCGACAACGCTCATTAATCGATCCGTGAGTGCAGCCACTTTCTCATCCACGGTTGAGGTCTCGGAAAAGGCAACAGACCAGTCAGCGCGCTCCAGACCACTAAGGAAAGTAGCCGAATCAATGTTTCTGAAGTCGCGGTATGAGGTGATTTTTCGGGCGGGTCGAGGGGCCCTCAAGGCATAGGTGACGAAGATGAGATCATGCCCAGACAGAAAAGGAGCACGGGATTGCCCATGCGCAAGAACCTTAGAGCACTGGTCAACAGCAAATACATCCAGCCAGGTATCAGAGGTTTCAGTATGATGTGTGGGATTAAGAGATACCAGATTGAGATTGTGGCTGAAAAAGAACTCTTTAAGGTGTAGTGAGTCAAACGACAAGGAGCAAAGATCCGCGTTAAAGTCACCGGTGACCACGACATGTCTATAAGCATGAATGAGTCCGGAGAGCGTATCTTCGAATTCGTGCAGAAAACCCACTTTTGGAGGGCGATAGACGACCGCTAGAAGTAACGGATGGGCGTTGGGGGGAGAGACTTCAATAACGAGATACTCTGGTTTGGCGCAGTAAAAGTCGTACGAAGTCGCAAGTACCCGAGAGCGAAGACAGCTATGTACAAAGATGCCGACACCACCTCCGCGGACACCATGCCGGTCACGCCTTACCAGACGATAGTTAGGGAGTGAAACAGCATGATCAGGGATAAAATCCGTAAGCCATGTCTCAGATACCGCAATGATGTGGTAGAACGACGACTCAAAGAAGTCCCGAAATTCGTCGATGTGAGCAGGTAAAGACTGTGCGTTAAGATGGCAAATTTTGAGAGGAGAATTAGCAGAATCAAACGCGCCGCCAACCGAGGCGACAATGGCTGGGTCGGCCGACGGGGAGGAAGCGCGAGGGTGCCTTCAGGAAGACGATGGACCAGCAACCACATCGTCCGGGACGGCAACGCTGCAAAAGGCAAGGGTAAGATCCTGTTCCGACCGAATTATAAACGGCACCGAATCTATATCTTTCTTCACTCGAATAATCCCATCACGGACCCAAGCAAATTTAAAACCTTTGGACTTCGCTTCCGCTTTGACAATCTTGAGGAGTTTAGCAGTTTCAGGAGCCAGGTATTCATTGATATAGACGCGGACATGTGGCAGCGCATCACATAGCTCAGACGCGGTCAAAGTCTTCGCCGCCCGAAATGCAGTCAAGATGTTGCTGCGAAGAACATTTGTACTCAGACGAACAAAAATCATCCGAGCCCTTTCAGTAACCCGAGTACTCTTCATGCGAGAGATCTCGATTATATCAGACGATGCCAGAGCAACCCCAAGATGGTTGCAGATTTGAGTGAATACCGTAGGTAAGGCCTCATCGGCAGCTTCCGGCATGCCTGAAATCGTAATCTCGCGATCGAATGTGGCTTTCTCGACACGCTCGAGACGGGCCGAGAGCGAAGAGTTAACCTGCAACTGGGCAGCAAGGTCAACACGTAATTTGATATTCACTGCCTCACAGGTGTCGACTCTAGAGACCAGGGCCCGTTGGCTATCCTTTAGTGCCTTATTCTCGTTAGTTAGACTAGTGATTTGAGCTACGAAGTCAGAGTGAGCGGCTGAAAGCGCGGCAATTTGAGCAGTACACGCGTCGATCTTACTAGGCAGTGAGGAGATTTCGCTCAACTTGGAATTGACATCGGCATTATGAATGGTCTGAGTTGTAATAAAGTTATTCATCACCGAGGCGCCTTCTTTAATAGCACTAAGGATAGAAGCAAGCGACGGCGAATCTAGATCGGAACGCTCCGGCATCGCAGCACTGGTAGCGGCTGAGTCAGGTAGGCGATGAGAGGGGCCAGATGAAAGAGACGCGTCCGTGATGCAGGACTTACATACCGACTTGGAGTTTGGATTATTGCGTATTCGGGCCTTAGCGAACTGGGTGCAACTTGGATGGTAGTAGGAGAGGCAGTTGCCACACTGCGTCGGGTTCCGCACATCTTTCTTGCAGCCCCTGCAGAGTTTGCGTGATTCAGGCTGCGAACCAGGTTGCGGAGCGTCAGGCGCAGGGTCCCCCATTTCCAGTGGTCGGTAAAGGAGAGCACGCGGCACACAGAGCGTTTGCAGTCAAAAGATGGAGCAGCAGAGGCACACAGAGGCAGGGTGGGGCACAGGTAGGCAGGCGGATGACAGCAAGAAGACCGCGACAAAGATGTTAGGTTAGGTTAACGATAACCAGAAAAATAAGCTTCCACCTGCGACTCGAAAAAGAGGAGCCCGTCGTTTTATGCTCAAACAAGCCAGAGCCGACAGGGGAAGCACCTCAATCTGAAAAAGCCCAGCGAGGGGCAGAAATGCGGCAGAAAAGAGGCAGAAATAGCGGAGCAAGATAGTAAGACGTGTGTCAGTACTTACAGGAGAGGGGAGAAGAGGCAGCGATATCAGGCTATACGCGATGATAATGCGTACGCTGATCACGGAACTATTGTTGAAAAAGTAGAGTGTAACAACCACTTGTTTCGCAACTTGTGCCGTAAGCTTAAAATCGCTTCTGACGTGAAGCTTAGAACTGCTCCTTTGAAAGGAACCCTCAGTATAACCCAACTTCGGGGCTATGTGTCAGCGAGCGGATTAAAAATCCGTAAAAGTGTTGAGAGAGCCAGGGATCTCCGTAACGCCGAGAATACTTCAGCGGCTGAAAAAGCAACTAGACTCTGTAAAGATATTCTCATTATATTGGATCACGAGTTCGGTGATCACACGAATTGCCAAACACTACCGTTCGAGTGTACACCTGAGCCGAATGGTAAGAATGTGCTGGCGGAACTCCACAGGACGGGGCTTTATGCTCACGTTCAGGAGGCAGTGCGCTATCTGAACTGTCACGCCAAAAGCTTATTGAGAAAAGTCAATAACAATATAGCAGAGGGTTGCAATTCCGTAGTGAATAAGTTGAATTCCGGTAAGAGAATCAACCATTGTATGAGAAACTCGTACGAAATGAGATGCTATGGGGCTGTTGTGCAGCACTCCACTCAGGCACTGTTATCTAAGTTGCACCTCTATAAGAACTACAAGGTTCCCGCTACTGTGATGAAAATGGAAAGGCACAGGCGTTACCAAAATCACCTAAACCGCGTATATAAGTTGAAAAAGCGCAATCAGAGGCGTCCAAGGTTTCACGGCGTCGACAAAGACTATGGACCGTCGGCTAGAAAGCCGGATATTGATAAGGACACGTTCGGTGTTCTCGTTGAAAAACACATGGACAAATTAAAGTCCTACCAGAACGGCCGTAGCCAGATTGAGCGTGATACGATATCACAAAGCAATTCTGAGCTATGGCATCAGTTGCGTACTGAGATAATTACGGCATCGAAATTCGGGCCGATATGTCGTATGCTGCCGAGTACTTCGTGCGCAAATATGGTTACGGGTATTCGATTTCCGAAGGTCATTGACACCGCCGCTACCCAGTTCGGGCTTGCAAACGAAAGTAAAGCTTTACGAGACGTAGAGTTACAACTGGGGAAAAAAATCGTTCCCTGCGGTCTTTTTATCGATCGAGAGATCCCTTACTTAGGAGCGTCTCCAGACGGCCTAATAGACGACGATGGCATAGTCGAAATAAAATGTCCGTTTTCAGCCCAAAACGCTAATTCGGATCATGCTTTGCAAGAGAAACCGAACTTGCGAAATATTTTTGACAAGAAAGACAAGAATCTCTTGAACAAGAACCACATGTACCATTATCAGGTGCAAGGTCAGCTGCATGTAACCATGCGTGAGTATTGCATATTTGCACTGTGGACTTCAACGGATTTGAAACTCGTTAAGGTTCTTAGGGACGATGCGTTCTGGACTTTAAAAATTCAACCCTTTCTGTGTAGATTCTACATGGAATGCTTGCTTCCAGAAATCGTAGATAGTCGTCGTCAGAGAAATATGCAGGTCCGTGATCCTGAATATATTCTCGAAGCCAGAGCAGAAGCTTTGCGGAAAAAAAATGCGCGGCGCATTGCGCGTTCCGATAGTGGCGAAGACTGTATAGAGTCGGCACAGATCGTCTTGCAAACAGACGAGGAGAGAAAAGTTTTGTCGGTAAGTTCCAAGGACATGGGCAATTCCAGTTCAAAGAACGACAATAACGGTAACGCCGGTTGGGTAACAATCGAAATTGACGACGAAATCAAAGATTCTCATGAAACTGCCGATTTGTTAGAGATTTTGCGTCGAAATATTTCGATCGAAGAAGTCGAGGCAAATGTATTGTCGCTGAACAGTTTGTTAACGGATTCAAGCGTTGACTTGTTTCAAAATGTATTGCAAGAAAACAGCCGTTTCAATTGTAACCCCGCTAGCTATACAGCTTATTATACCTGCATCAAGCCATGTAGTCCTTTTCAAAGGGATGTCCAGATAATTGGTGGTAATGCATGCAGACATTGGTGCTGGCTTTATTACGATGGTTCCACACTGTACGTCTACGATAGTCTCTTACGCGGTGAATACGAGCGTTTGAGCAGAGAGGAAAGGCGTTATATTTCCAAACGATATCCTCATATCGATGTTGCGGATGTAGTTCTTCAACCCGTTACAAGACAGCCCGACACGTTTAGTTGCGGTGTATACGCTGCGGCTTACGCAACGACAATTGCACTCGGTGACGACCCTGTTAGGAAAGCCTATTTGCCAGATGCGAAAGCTATGAGAGAACACTTAATGATAATATTGAGATCTCGTAGGTTAACATCATTTCCCTGTGAATGACTCTGAATGCTGCGACGATATGCGCAGCTCCATATAGTTATATCGTCTATCGATATACATATACTTGCTCAGGTTGAGCGTCATAATCCAAGGAAACGAACTTACACAATGGTGTGAGTGGGTAAGAGTGGGTGGGTGTTTCCCTGGCACTTATAAAGTGCCGCCTGCAGCCCGCGGTTGCGAGCTTAGGATGAAATAAAATGAAATAATATGAAAAATCAACTAACGAAATTATGATTTTAAGAAATATTAATTTTATTTATTATATATTAATAATATTATTATAAATACTAACCTAATTGATTATAAAATTTAAAATTATAAAAAGTGTGTGTGTGAGTGTGTGTGTGTGTGTGTGTGTGTGTGTGTTGTATTGTGATTATTATGATTATTATTATTATTGTTATTATTACTATTGTTATTATTATTACTGTTATTATTATTATGTGTGTTCTTATTATTATCATTGCTGCTGCCGCCCCTGCTGCTGCTGCCCCTGCTGTTGTTGTTGTTGCCGCCGCTGCTGCTGCTGCCCCTGCTGCTGTTGCTGGTGCGGCTCCAGCCGCTGCAGCTGCCGTTCGATCCGCTGCTTTCGAGAGGTCAAATCCCTCTTAGCAGCAGTCTGCTTCACCCTCTTAGCACGGTCCTTCTCGAACTTAAGCTTGTTGCTAAGCTTAAGAACGAGAAGGCTGCTATTATAGAAGCAGATTTGCTGCTGGAGGATTTTGACCTCCTCGGATGTCATCCGGAGCGGCGGATCGGGCACTGGTAGTGGCTGGTAGTCGTCGGGCAGCGGTTGCGGTGCCGGTTTCAACGTAGGCAGCAGCAGCGGTGGCGGCCGCCAAATTAGTTGGTCCTGCTGCAGCGGTTGCAGTTGCTGCTGCTACTCCTGCTGCAGCGGTTGCAGTTGCTGCTGTTGTTGTTGCTGCTGCTGCCGCAGTTGCTGATGCAGTTGCTGCAGTTGCTGCTGCTGTTGCTGCAGCTGCTGCTGCTGTTGCTGCAGTTGCTGCTGTTGTTGCAGCGGTGGCAGTTGCTGCGGTGGCAGTTGCTGCTGTTGTTGCTGCTTTTGTTGCTGCTGCTGCCTAGATGTCGGCCGTGGCGATCGACGCGGCAGCGGCAGATCCGGCCACTGCTCTTTGCTCTGTAATATAAATCATCGTTATCATCCAGCGAACGTGATCTACAGTTCTTACGTATTAGGAATTGCAATAATTTATGAAATGGTATCCACAATTATTGCTCCAGATTGTGGCTTTGTTACACATGCAGAAAAATGCATGTCAAGTCGGCAAAGAAATGACTTTGTATTCGGTGAAATATGTGTAAAAAATGTCAATATGCCATTTTTATTCTCGAAATATTTTTTTTTTTCAATATTTCATAGACATTGAATTTCGTTGCGAAATGAGTGCGTAGTCAACTTTGAATATTATCTCTAGTTCTACTGGTAGTCGGACAGATGCGTCAAGCACATTGTAAAGCTTCTAGCATCAGCCTATATACAAAAATTTCCTAATTTGCAAAATAATAAAATTCAGATTGTTATCAGTAATATAAAGGTTCAACAGATTTTTCGTGTTAATATCGCTGAATATCTTATTGGATGTAGTATAATCAGCTGGCTTTTTTTTTTTTTCGTGGATTCCGATTGAGTCTGTGAGGAAAAAAAGGTTCATGTATCGCGCTGCGTTCGCGAATTGAGCCGCGCCGAGGTGAGTTGAATCCGGTGCCACCAGGCATAACGCACACGTCAAACATTAATCAACACATTATACAAAATGAAAATGATTTTCAATAAACTCAGTCGAAACTCGCCAATACTATAAACTGTCTGTTATACAGAAATTAATAAGTAATCGAGTAATTTTTACCAGAATTCAACAAACCAACGATTAGAAGGGCAAGATCATTAGCCATTTCAATTGATAATAACAATCAATCGGACTTTTAAATCATACAACAATCAAAAAATCTTTGTCTATAAAATCTGCTTATTTTAGCCTCAAAATGTGCTCTGAATCGTTTCGCTACGATAAACAGTACCGTGAATAGTAGTTCGTAAAGTTGACTGCGCGCCCATTTTTGAACGAATTTCATACCGAACTATAGAAAACAACAAATTCGAACGCTAACGTACGTATCGACTCGTTTTAAAATCGAGGTACTCTATGTAAACTTTACATTGTCAAACACTCACACTTTTTAAACTGTTTTACACTAAAAATGATTTCGAACGCACATAAACTATTCAGTATAGCGATTTTTTCAATTTTTTTCTTCAATTTTTGTAGCTGGTTCAAAATTTGCTATTTTTACGTCATAATTTTTCTCACCTGAATATATCTGTGAATTGGCTAATCGTATACATAGACAGAATCAAAGTGGCTAAAGTTGTTCCATTTTGTGTATGTATTTGTATGCGAAATTTTTTTCGGAATGGATGCAATGCTCTGACGATGAGTGAGTTTTTTATCTTTAAACACTACAAGTCCACTTCTGGCCAATGGACTTTTTTTGTGTGACTTGAATTATTTTTTTTGAACTATAGAAAAACACGAAAATTGAGACGTACTTTCAAAGATGGCTGGATTTTTCGTAATAGTTGAATACAGAGGCTTGAATTCGGCAAAGTTTCACACACATATTCATTAGAGTGCCGCAAAAATAACAATATCGATGAGCATGTATAATTGGTGAACACAAGGCAGAATGGATCAAGCGATAAAAAAAAAAAAAAAAGTGTAATGGCAATTTTCCGATGAATCCATGTCGAAAATAACTGCTAATCAGGTTCGTTTATTGCTACACTACTGCGAAAGTTTAAGAAATTAAATAAATGTTGAATACAATCTTATAAAGTTTTGCATTGATTTTCGACTCAAAGAACGAATTGATCATAAAAATCATCAGATCAAAATGAACATAAATATTAGTCTGAATTCGGAATGGTACATCAGTATTACTTTTGAAGAGATTATAAAGCTACAAATTTTTGATAATATTTAAACTGTACAATTTCGATACATTGTGCTATTCCTGCGAAAAATTGCTGCCGGGACACCGAAAGAAAGATAGAGACGGAGAGAAAAGCTAGTGCTGTCTCGATCGTACTTTACGGCACCGCTCAACGTGCATCGACAAGCTGTATATATGTGTAGCTGAATGGAAGATTTTTATTCCGCACCTTCTTTGTGTTGCCCAAAATCGCGTAGACGCGTAAATACAAATATTTCGCGAAGTTAATCATTTAATACGAATATTTCAACGCGTTCAATATTTCTGCTTTTTCAAGTTATCGTAGGAACCATACACATTTTATAACTATTTTTTAACACTACGATTTGGGATTCATTTGACGGATACATAGCGAAATTGACGGTAAAAGTGGAAAATAAATACGTACCTCTGCTCTTTGGGCTGTGCCCCCATCCTCCTCACTGCTGCAGGAGGCACCTAGGCGTCTTATTGCTATAAAACCCATAAATAATCAAAAAATGTATCTATTTTTAGCGAGCAATTTACTTGTTGGACGGCTCGTTGAAACGAAGTAATGTGATTATTTTTTAGAAAACTATATTTTATGCGCTTCACAATATTCAATAAAATTATATGGTTTCATTTCAAGAATATACAGTTTAGAAGACACTTACCTCCACGTCCACGGCCTCGTCCCTCGCCACGTCCAGGCATGTCGGTTTTTTTTTTGTTCTTTTGTTTTCCGGTCTTGTCGCCTCTAAGTCTTGCTGGTAAATGACGAGAACTTTGACAAACACTGAACGCTGGCCTGCTTTACATGTGTATGTGCATAGGCCGGTCGAGTTAGACCGATTTTAGGCATCATATGCAAGTAATTCGAGGACGAAAAAAAAAAATATATTGACGTGTAAGGGATGATTCACTGATCATAAATCCAAGTTAAGCGCAAAAAATTAGTTTGCAAATGAGTGCAAAAAAAAATTAAAAAAAAACCGTCCAAAATAATGAATAATTTGCGCGCCGTTAACTGTAACCGTGAACGCTGCGAGAACCGTGCCAGATAGACAAAAATTGTATAGGAACAATCTTGTAGTGCATAAAATTTCCGACAAAAAAGTCAGCGAGAACATATGTCTAAAGTCAATAGCATAGGTGTGGGAGGCACCTGAAAATCTGCCCGAGAATCGTTGCAGTATACTGAACTCAAATCAGTCAGAGGTGCGTTCCGGAACAAGAGCGTAGCTATAGGATTTTCTCCAGGGGAGGGCAAAAACGAGAAAACGTGATATAAAGTACTTATTGGAAAATTGTTTGATTGAAATCAATCTAAATCTTGTTTCAGGACTAGTGTACGGAGGTTTTGGCTATGCCTTGACAATTAAGACTTCTTTTCCAAAACTATTTGTCGCTTGACTAAATAAAAGGGGGGCCCGCACTATCGTGGCTACGCCCTTGTTCCGTACCTATGACAAATAAAATTGCGAAGTTCAAAGATTGTCCAAACTTAAAAAAACCGTGACCCAGGATTCTCGAAATCTCGAAATATCGCATGTAAATCGAAATCTCGCATGTATTTTATTCGTTTGCTGATTGGCGGTTTGAATTTTTCACTTTCAGATATGTGATCGTGTATTCTGTTTTGAATTAATCTGTCATTCTCAGTTTAGGGAATATCGATAACTTTTCGGTCGTGTATTCGTGACTGAGGGTTATACAGCATCACGTTTACGATTATTCTGTAGGTAATTAAATATTCTATTCTATATATAACATATGTAATATTCGTGAGGAGTATTTTAGTATTGATGTATGCAGTAACATAATAAAATATGATTCAGAAAATATGATTTATATAATTATGTGTGTTGTTAACAAAACTTATATTAATACATGGTTCATTTCACCAAGGTGACGTTAGATTCCCACAATTCAGTAGAGGAAAGCAGTGCACGGCTAACGCCGCAGTATCAATGTCCATGGCAATTTTGAATCCGGTTACATCATGGACGTCAAACACTATTGATGCGGTGTTAAATTATGGAAATCAATTATATGTACATTGATAGCAGAGCTTAGCGTAGGGTTGTACACAAAAATGACGACCATGATTCTTACTTGTCGGTATCGGAGTTAATAGCAAGAGTATCTATCCTGTCTGTGGAATATTGTTTTACATTCGGTGCGGTAATTTTTGGGTACCTATTCGATGACAATAACGATATTGGTATGCCAAATTCGAAGGATGGATTACTAAAAACGTGTAATAATTAAGGATCAAAAAAGGATTATTTTTATTAATTAATAAATATTATTATTATTTACCAGTTATGATTCAATAAATAATAGCATCAACAACGTTATTTGTGTACTTGCTCCTTTTCACTAATAAAAACACATTTTTCACAGTTTAATACCAATAGAAAAACAGAAAAATGATTTTCCCATGATGAGATAGCGATCAAAAGTTGCGGTTTTTAATGTACTTTTAGTGAATTTATTTGAAAAAAATCGGAGGATACACAAGGGAAAAAAAATTCTACTTTGGAGGTTGTTGAAACGGAAGAGGATGAAAAATAATTTTTTTTGAGAAATACGTATGTTTTTTTTTGTCGAAAAGTAACTGAAAAAAATCGGCGTCACGAAAAAAAAAAAATGAAGAGGTAATGGCCGCTCGGTTGTAGCTGGAATGCCCCATATATAAGTAAACAATATCCTTACAAATTTCGTCCCATTTAGTGGCGCCATTATAAGAAATATCACTGCTATCACTGTCGATAAATATCATAAGATCAATACGTGCGATGACTTCACGTCGTACATACGAGTGATACAGCGGAATGTGTGTGTGTGTGGGTATGACAGTGATAGCAGTGATAAAAGTTATGGAATCGCACCCCTGTGTGTGCATATCTTTCATTCAGAAAAAAACTTTATCTGCCTATATCACCGTTATCGTGCACTTTAGGCAAAAGATTGTAACAACCTTTCTAGTAGGTAATTAAATTTTCTATCTTTTTGTTCAACAATTTTTTTTGTGTCACTTACCGTTCATGACTTGTGATTTATTTATTCATTTGAGACAGATCAATCGTCAATTATAATACAGCTATAAAAGGATTACGAGGATAGAAGAATATACAAGACAAAGACTCTGAATCCCGGTTTTACCGCGCGCGGAGCGCGCGAATGATGTGACGCTAGTTTAAAAAATTCGACAAAATTCAGTTTGTCTTTGCATCATAGTGAAGATTGTCAAATTAGAAATCCAAATTTCGCCAAAAAAAAATTAGAATTTCGTCAGTGTTTCACTTGTGGTTTTGTTTTTTCGGTCCGTATTGCTTATGGTTTTTTCGTTCGTTGGTGAAATACAAAGAAATTAACGATTCTAGCAATTGTAGCTACGGGTGAAATCAACTGTGAGTTGACTAGATCTTCAGTCAATGAGTCTATAATAGTTATAATAAATGCGAATACGTCACGTGGTTCGGTATTTCCCGCGCTTTAGACGAGAGCGTTCGTGAGTCGTGACAGGCGATGCACATTGGTCCGAAACTACACGATACGCGCGCATAATGTTTACATGGTGATATCTTTGTAACTAGACGCTCTACAAGAATTAAAAAAAACGTGGACTGAAGCTAAAGGTTCAAGCTTGAATTTGGGACCTTGACCTAGGCGATAAAAAATTTCGTCCGGAAGTTATATTGATTCAAACATTTACGAAGCGTACAGCAATGTATTCACGAAATTTTTTCAAATCAATCATCGGATTGTCATTTTTTGAACTACATGTTACACATATTATGGTATGTTCGGAAAAATAATCCTTTTGCAATATCCAATTCATACTCAAAAATAATTATTCATAAGACCAACACCCATTTACAGTTGCTTTTATAATTGGAAAAAAGAATTTATTCACATGTGTAAAAGTTATTACGAAAAAAAAAAAAAAAATTATTTACAATTTGTAATTGACACAGTCTCCAAGAAAAAAAAATTATTTGCAATTTGTGATTGCCAGTCTCCAAGAAAAAAAAATTATTGAATTTTTTTAAAACTAAAACTTTTTAATCAATGACCGCGCAGGGAAATCTACAATATTCGATTAAGATTAGTTGTTGAATCTAATTCATGCTGCCTGAAACAATAAATTTACTTACCTGTTCGGTCCATGTTCGAAATAAATTTTAAACTGATTCATAAACTATACACATACGCGCGGTCAACTACAGTAATAATATAATATACCGCATTAAATACCGTGGAAAGCAAGAGATGGCACTGAAGTACCTCATCTTACCGATTGTAGATTCTTAGAATGCAGAGTTAACTAGTGTGACGGTATTAAGCGCGAAAAATTAAAATTATCACGCCCTGTCGTAGATTGCAACAATTAGCAAAAGCCGGAGTATTTCACTACTAGTTCAACTATTTTTGAACAATGATTGGAATATGTATTGAGCGTATTGATACCATAGAACCTGCCAATAAGCCTTGTGGCAGCAGAAATATGGAAATGTTAGTCAATTTATTTGGGTAAGATGTGTAGCTGCTGAATAAAAAAATGTACCCCGTCGAAGATTGCAAGTATTAGCAAATAATTTTTTGTTCTACGTATTATACAGGAATAGTACTTAATTATCCAAAAAGAGTCAGAGTGAGAACGGGTGAGAATCAAAAGTTCCATACCATTTCAATTTATAGCTTCAATTTTTTTTATCCAAAAAATGCCTATTTTTAACTGCTGATAACTCGTCCCAGAATTACCATATTTCAGTTTTTCAAAAGCGAGAATCAAGTTCACAATCTGGAGAAACATGTGCAAACAAGAAATTTATTATACGGGTGAAAAGTAACGTTTCATTGCTTTATGAGTAAACAAAGAACTGCTCGTGAAATAATCGGGAAATTTCACGTTACGAAAAGTAAAAGTTAACCTACTGTAACACGATGATGCATTTTTTTTGGATGTATAACTACTCATTTTTGATTTATTAGAACATCTGCAATGACTGGCACAACATGAAAAAAAAATTGGTTGCAATTATTTTTTTGCTATTTTGCGCGTGTTTTGGGCGGTTTTAGACCGATGTGCGATGCCGGCTCTGGAAACACGTGCCGCGTTGTGGCGATTAGCTGTTTGTTTGTTCTTAGTGCAACGCAGGTAACATGATTATTAAAGAATTATGCGATCTTAAGTTTTTACAAAGTACAGATGTATAAGTTGACCTCGCTATTGCTATTCGTTTCGTTGAAATTATTTACGATCGTGATTGCAGCCGACTCCCGCCTAACCTCAAACAGCACAACGTGCTAGAACATGCAACGAAGCAGAGGATATAATCAATGCTTCTGATAAATCGCGGATTGTTACTTGGCATTGGACGGAATTTTGGGATATCTCGGATAATAACTTATCTCTATTCAAACAATAATTGCTCAACTTTGGGCAAAACTGTGGCTGCTTGACACGTCAATCAGTTAAGACAGGGATATCCACGGTGGGTTCGTATTATTGATTTATGAATCTACATACTTTTATAAAACTAGAATAATTTCCACAAACGTGGACTACCGCTCTGCTTCAGGGCTAGGACTTGTCGCTTTGTTTGATCCGTGATCCATAGATTTTATTCAATTTCAGATAGATTTTGTTAAAATAATTTTTCACAAACATAGACTATCCTGCTTCAGGGCAAGGATGATTGATTTTCGACAGAAGTCTTTATTGTGGATTAATTTTACTGATCTATTGATTTTATTCATTTATAGGAATCGAATGAGAAATTGAATCTTCTGGAATATGTTCTGCTTCGGGGCCAGATGTTGTAGCTCTGCTTGTTTGTAACTCGACTAATTGTCGACAGGGATCAGTGATCCATAGATTTTATTACATTTTTCATATAATGTAACGGAATATTTTGCCACAAACGTGGACCGCAGCCTTGCTTTGGGGTGAGAACTTGCAACTTCGGGTTACTTGCCAACTTGACCTTGTGGAAATGCGAACCTTTATTTTGGATTCGCTTCATTACATTATTCATTACTCTTCAATCTCTGTATCAATTTACGAATTCTGTAGCCTTGTCCTAGATGTAATAGCGGTGAGATAAGTTTCTCACTAGTAAGCACCGCTCTGACAAAGAGCGACAGACGAAAGTTATTCGTCATTTCTATGTTTATTAATTCTGTATTTTATTAATTCTCTAGCCTTGTCTTAGATGTATTTAGCGGTGAGATAAGTTTCTCACTAGTAAGCACCGCTCTGACAAAGAGCGAGAGACGAAAGTTACTCGTCATTTCTATGTTTATTAATTCTGTATTTTATTAATTCTCTAGCCTTGTCTTAGATGTAATTAGCGGTGAGATAAGTTTCTCACTAGTAAGCACCGCTCTGCCAAAGAGCGAGAGACGAAAGTTACTCGTCATTTCTATGGGAAATCCATAGTTTTCAATCTCTGTATTGATTTATTAATTCTATGGCCTTGTCCTAGATGTATTAGCGGTGAGATAAGTTTCTCGCTAGTAAGCACCGCTCTGCCAAAGAGCGAGAGACGTAAGATACTCGTCATTTCTATGGGAAATCCATAGTTTTCAATCTCTGTATTGATTTATTAATTCTATGGCCTTGTCCTAGATGTATTAGCGGTGAGATAAGTTTCTCGCTAGTAAGCACCGCTCTGCCAAAGAGCGAGAGACGTAAGATACTCGTCATTTCTATGGGAAATCTATAGTTTTCAATCTCTGTATTGATTTATTAATTCTATGGCCGTGTCCTAGATGTAATAGCGGTGAGATAAGTTTCTCACTAGTAAGCACCGCTCTGACAAAGAGCGAGAGACGAAAGTTACTCGTCATTTCTATGTTTATTAATTTTGTATTTTATTAATTCTCTAGCCTTGTCTTAGATGTATTTAGCGGTGAGATAAGTTTCTCACTAGTAAGCACCGCTCTGTAAAAAAGCGAGAAACGAAAGTTACTCGTCATTTCTGTGTTTATTAATTCTGTATTTTATTAATTTTCTAGCCTAATTGTCTTACAAGTAACACTACCCAAGTTTCACTCTCCGAATTCACTCAAGTCATGACGAACTTTTGGAACAGTGAAAAATAATCGACATGTATTTTTTTAGATCGGCAAAGGCGCCATTTCAAGAGTGTAAATCATCCTTTGAACTTTCGACCCTGTTAGAAAAGGGCGGGATAACTTTGACACGAGGCGTTTTGGAAGAAAATGTCTTCCACAAAAGTTATAGGGTTTCCAACGATGCATCGAATAGTGGAGTTTAATCGACCCTTATCGATATTGCCAAGGTCAAGTGAGGGTAATCTTGTGTTAAAGTTCATATTATTATCACGTATTCGGAATTCTCTTGCGATTTGCCAAATGAAACACCTTTTTTTTTTTGTTCAATGAACTCTTTGTGAGGTAAATTAAAAATACGGAAATGACCAAAATAGATAAAATATCGATTTTCAACGTATCACTGAACCAAAACGTGCTTTCGCTGGAAAAATCGAAAATTGTCACGACATGGCTCTGTCGAGTACCTACCTCACATCTCGCTCTTTGCCGAACCCAGGAATAACCAACAAGGAGGTGGCGAGATTTTTTTCCTTTTTTATTATTTTTTATTTTTATTTTGTATAGCTAAATAATTTTTTGCTTTCAATTTTTCTCATGTATTTCAAAATCTTATTTTCACTTCTTTTTTTATTGATTTGTTCAAAATGAAATTCGTAAAATATTATTATTTTCGAATTCCTTCAAAAATCCCACGTAGTTCAACATTTTATTATGACTTTTTTTTTCAACTTGTCGAATGTTGACATTTTTGGATTACCTCAAATTATCGATTGAATATTTTACTTCAAAGGGTGATTTCCACCCTTGAAATGGCTCCTTTGCCGATCTAAAAAAATACGTGTCGATTATTTTTCACTGTTCTAAAAGTTCGTCATGGTTTGAGTGAAATCGGAGAGTGACACTTGGGTAGTGTTACTTGTTAGATGTATTAGCGGTGAGATAAGTTTCTCACTAGTAAGCACCGCTCTGTCAAAGAGCGAGAGACGAAATTTACTCGTCATTTCTATGGGAAATCCATAGTTTTCAATTTCTGTATTGATTTATTAATTCTATGGCCCTGTCCTAGATGTATTAGCGGTGAGATAAGTTTCTCACTAGTAAGCACCGCTCTGTCAAAGAGCGAGAGACGAAAGTTACTCGTCAGTTGTATGGGAAATCCATACTTTCAATCTCTGTATTGATTTATGAATTCTATGGCCTTGTCCTAGATGTATTAGCGGTGAGATAAGTTTCTCACTAGTAAGCACCGCTCAGTCAAAGAGCGAGAGACGAAAGTTACTCGTCAGTTGTATGGGAAATCCATACTTTCAATCTCTGTATTGATTTATGAATTCTATGGCCCTGTCCTAGAAGTATTGGCGGTGAGATAAGTTTCTCACTAGTAAGCACCGCTCTGTCAAAGAGCGAGAGACGAAAGTTACTCGTCCTTTGTATGGGAAATCTATATTTTTCAATCTCTGTATTCATTTATGAATTCCACGGCCCTGTCCTAGATGTATTAGCGGTGAGATAAGTTTCTCACTAGTAAGCACCGCTCTGTCAAAGAGCGAGAGACGAAAGTTACTCGTCAGTTGTATGGGAAATCCATACTTTCAATCTCTGTATTGATTTATGAATTCTATGGCCTTGTCCTAGATGTATTAGCGGTGAGATAAGTTTCTCACTAGTAAGCACCGCTCAGTCAAAGAGCGAGAGACGAAAGTTACTCGTCAGTTGTATGGGAAATCCATACTTTCAATCTCTGTATTGATTTATGAATTCTATGGCCCTGTCCTAGAAGTATTGGCGGTGAGATAAGTTTCTCACTAGTAAGCACCGCTCTGTCAAAGAGCGAGAGACGAAAGTTACTCGTCCTTTGTATGGGAAATCTATATTTTTCAATCTCTGTATTCATTTATGAATTCTACGGCCCTGTCCTAGATGTATTAGCGGTGAGATAAGTTTCTAACTAGTAAGCACCGCTCTGTCAAAGAGCGAGAGACGAAAGTTACTCGTCAGTTGTATGGGAAATCCATACTTTCAATCTCTGTATTGATTTATGAATTCTATGGCCTTGTCCTAGATGTATTAGCGGTGAGATAAGTTTCTCACTAGTAAGCACCGCTCAGTCAAAGAGCGAGAGACGAAAGTTACTCGTCAGTTGTATGGGAAATCCATACTTTCAATCTCTGTATTGATTTATGAATTCTATGGCCCTGTCCTAGAAGTATTGGCGGTGAGATAAGTTTCTCACTAGTAAGCACCGCTCTGTCAAAGAGCGACAAACGAAAGTTACTCGTCAGTTGTATGGGAAATCCGTAGTTTTCAATCTCTGTATTGATTTATTAATTCTATCGACTTGTCGTAGATAAAATAACAATGAAAGAATTTTTCAGATGAAATCAGTTTGGTTTATTATCTATTTGACATTCGTTGAATACTGAATTAACACACATTTATGTATGTACGTAAATACTTTCCGAGGTAATCGGATCATGATTTTGTGCAATTGATTGCATACATTGCGATGCTGATGGGCATTGTCGTGAAAGACTCACGAATTTTCATAATGCGGCAAGCATCGGCTAATCAGATTTCTACTCCTGAAGTCGGTTAGCAGATGCGTGCTGCGCCACCTAGCGGTGTGCAGAGGTACCGCGGTACCGAACTCCGCGCTACCTAGCAGTGTGCGGAGGTACCTCGGTACGAAGCTCTGCATTACCGCGGAGATAGGGGCCCGCGCCGCCATTTTCTAGCGACTTTAAAAGCGCCTTAAGAGGGTGCGACGCAAAATTCGGCCTACTTCTACGCTTGTCTGCTGAACAGCTTTACCTCGCCAGTTGGATCTCGCTTCTACGTATCGCCTATATCTCGCCGTTACATCGTATCGCCCATATCTCGCCATTCCGCCTAAGTTTATTTTTCATTGTGTTTTTGCTTATTTCTTTATTATCTAGAGTGTTAGCTTCAATTTTAAATTTAACTATTTGTGTGTGAATTCCTGATTCATCGTCAAGGTAAGACCTTCTCTCTTGTAAAACCACGAGTCTATCTCGAAATCCGTTCCGTCTTTATTCTATTATATTTCAGTATTTCGTTGTGGCATAGGTCACCATACTTTTTGGGACTTTGTCCCGCTAGTCTTTAATCAGTACTTTATGCAAGACGGATTCTCGAGGTGACTCGCGACTACGATTTATTGGTGGATTTTTTATTGCTTGCTTGCTTTAGTAGTAGTTTCCTTTAGATTCATTTCTTTTTCATTATTTTTGTAGAAACAGCGGCCATTAACTAGGTTAGCGCATGTGATTTGATAATTTTATAAATTAAGCTTGTTCCGATATATTTGATTACTGATCTGTCGCCGAAAACCTTCCGGGAGTAGAGCGTAGAAGTTAGCGATGTTATTTAGTTTATAAGTGACTATTTATTTGTTAAAAGATTATTTCTCTTGTATTAATTTCTCTTTTTCTTGGGGAGTTCTATCCCGCCAATCTAAAATTTGTCTATCTTCTGATTATATTCTTTTCATTATATCGAGTTGCTTGCCCTAATGATACTAGTACTGTTACTGATAATTTCCGCCTGATATCTGCTTTGTGCTAATACTATTGTGTAATTTTTCCGCCCTAATATCATTCAAATCTCTTTGAGAATTTGTTGCTATTGTATCGCCTCATTTATTTGCTCAATTTGTTATCGAGAGAACCTTACGCCTTGTTACGGGTATTCTTAATGCTTGTTCCGCCTACTTAAATAAAACGGTCTTGCACTTGTTAAACATTACCTACTGTCTTCCTTTTATTTGGTGAACCTAGCCACTCTACCATCTATTACATTATATTCTGAGCTATTCGGTCGTTTCCGCCGTTAAACTCTTAATTCTTTGTCATTCTGTTGTTGTAAGTGACGCAAAGCGTCTGGCGCCCAAAATAATAATTTTTCAGTAATAAATATTCTTCAACCTATGTTAGAGTAAAACGCCGAAGGCGCGGTTCTAACTAAATTTACTCTCGAATTCAGTAACGCCGTTGCAAATGGCGCCCAACGTGGGGCCACGCCATAAATAAAAGCTTGATTACCAGTAACAATCGCCAAAAACTTACAGAATTAACGTATAAAAATTTGCGAAAAGTCGTTATATTCGAAAAGTATCATTGCAATCCCGATTTATATTTAGTTATCGTAAATAAGAAAAACCCGATCCCTGAGAATAGATCTCGCGAAACAAAGGATATTCACTGCGGTTAACAATAAGATTTTGAAATCTATCAAATGAACAATATATGTTATTGAAAGTTAAGCTGTAGCAAGCAACAAGGTATTAACAGTTCTTGCGGATTAGCGAATGATAATCCCTAATCCTCGCAACTATTATTCGCGCGTGTTGTGATTTGCCGTTGTCAAGCTAGCTTTGCTTACATTTTGAACGCGACCGTTATACCGAGAGATTAACGTGAAAGTTAACACTCAGTCACAGCCAACTCGGCACACTCCACGTTTTTCGTATTTTTTTCGCAGGCTGGCCATCCTCTATTTTTTTTCTTTCCGTTTTTTCTTTCGATTCTTTCCGATGTTCATCAATTTGACTAGAAATTAAAAAGAATAGCGCATGGCCAGCCTGCGAAAAACAGCCGGAAAACGTGGAGTGTGCCGAGTTGGCTGTGACTGAGTGTTAACTTTCACGTTAATCTCTCGGTATGTCACGACCATCTCCCGAGGACGCGTGGATTTATTCACTTGTAGCATCACAGTTAAGATTTGAACTTAACTCGCGTTCTTTATCGCCAGAGGGAACAGTACCGACTTTGCGGGATCGCCTACTACGTTTTATCATGTCTCAGCGAGGTGAAAACATTGAAAAGCCTCCCACGCCTGTAGGAGACGCTCCTGAGACCGAAAATACGCAGAACTTAGCGGAACACCCTGTAGTAAACAATCCTAGCGTACCTCCCCTACTTCAACTACCTGATGCGACCTATGAGAGTCCACAGTCGACCAATATGATTCCACCGGTCCTAGTAGAAAATAATACACGTGTTGACGGCGCGTACACACCAAGGCCTGTGGAAGGTCAGTCGCCGCTCAACAATACTCAGGCTCCTCAGTTTGGAAATAACGCACCGCCGACTATCCATGGTGACTCTCAACTAGTAGATCCCAATGTACCGCCAAGTCCGAATACTTTTCCGCCAATGAACCGCGGACAACAAGCGTTTACCCATAATACCGCCGACTACGATAACCAGCATTTCCGTCGTATTTCTCCAGAATTTCCGCCTAATACCGTACATGACATCGGTTTTGAAAATATCAGCCGCGCGCGACCATTTCATTCCCGCCAGTCAAACTTCCCGCGTAAAGGTTTTAATCCACAGGCTGCACCGTTTCAATTCTCACCGCGGCCGAATCAAAATACCTCACCGCATGCCGCCTATGAAATCATGAGAAAATGGAATTTGAAATTTTCTGGTGTTCGCACGGAGGACTCAGAAGCGTTCCTTCTTCGTTTACAAGAAGGCGAGCAATTGTTTAACTTCCGCGATGCCGATATATTAAACTGCATCACCTTTTTCCTATCGGGCGTTGCACTTTATTGGTTTCGGTCGAAACGTGATACCTGGTTGAACTTTAGAGATTTTGAATTCGCCTGGCGCGATCGTTTCGGAAATCCAAACTTACAGTTTGCGCTGCGCGAGGAAATTCGACGACGAACTCAAGGGGAACAGGAACTTGTAGCCGATTACCTTACTTATATGAGAGCGTATTATGAGCGCCTTAGTCCCGTCTGGCCTGAGGAAGAACAGGTCGATTATGCGTATCGCAACTTACTTCCACGTTACCAAGTTCTCATCAATCGTGATGATATAATGTCTTTGGACGAATTAGAACACTTAGCTCGTCGATTAGAAATTGGCTTCCAGGTCGCGAGTAACTATCAAGCACCGCCAACTCCTGAAAAATCACTGATGCCCGAACTTGCTTATCGTGGGCAGCGTACCGCCACTCGTCAAAACCGAATAGCTTTGGCTAATCTCACTCAAATTGACGATGATTCCTCAGACGAGTCCACCGATGTAGCTAACGCGGTCCAAGCTCCCAAGGAGAAGAACAAAGATTCGGCTAAAAACAAATCTCGCCAAACGCCGCGCAAAGATAATAAGAACCATAAGAACAAGTCTCCTCAAGAGCAAACGACCTCTACCGCCGCCAATTCGACTTCGGAAGTACCGCCTACGTCAAATGTTGCATCGAATACCGCCAGTAATCCGTTCTTACCAACACCGGAAGCAATTTCATCCCGCCGAACTATTGTCTGCTATAATTGTCGTAAACCCGGTCACCGTTGGCCGGAGTGCACTGAGTCTCGCCGCGTATTTTGTTATAGATGTGGCCAGGATGACGTTACCAAATTAACATGCCCCCGCTGTTCGGGAAACGCCTAAAAGAGTCGCCAAAACGGGCTATCGCGGACTCTTCGTTACCGCCCGCAGACATAACTGACACTTACGCCGAATTTTGTAGTCCCGTTCACTCGCGAACGAAAACGTCACTTTTGTTTTTAAATTTAAAGATTCTCGGTCATACGCTTACTTCCTTATTCGATTGTGGTTCTTCTCGTACCTTTTTAAGTGCGGAGACTGAACATCTAATTAAAAGGCTAGGTTTTCCGATTTTGAAATCCCGCGTTACTCCCGTCTTGTTAGCCAACGGCCAAGAAGCCGAGGTCACGGGCGAAGTAAAGATTCCTGTCGAATTACAGGGTGTAACTCACGAAATTTCTGCACGTATAATTCCCGCCTTAGGTTTTTCTTGTATCTTGGGTTTAGATTTCATTAAACTTTTTCAAATTACCGTTGATTTTGCCACATCTAGCTGGTATTTTCGAGATACTCCCGCTGGTAAATTCACATTTGAAACTTCGTTATCTATTGCTACCGCCCACTGTAACGGTATCGTGACTTTGTCAAAGGATGAATCAGCTGAATTAGCATCGTTATTAGCTAAGGAAATTCCACCTACCACCGATACTCTCGGAGTTACTTCTTTAACAACTCATACCATTGATGTCGGAGGTCATCCGCCAATCCGACAACGGTCGTACCGCGTGTCACCTGCCATTCAAAGCGCAATAGATCAGGAAGTTGATAAAATGCTTGCCGCCGGCATCATAGAACCATCGCGAAGCGCGTGGGCCAGTCCCATTGTCATGGTAAAGAAACCTAACGGGTCGTATCGATTTTGTATCGATTTTCGTAAAGTTAATAGCGTGTCTAAAGAGGATGCATATCCTCTTCCTCGTATGGACAATATTCTCGACAAACTAAGATTAGCAAGATACATCTCGACGATTGACTTGAGCCAAGCCTATTTTCAAATTCCGTTATCAAAAGAAAGTAGAGAAGTTACCGCCTTTATTGTTCCCGCCAAAGGTCTTTTCCATTTCACGCGAATGCCGTACGGTTTAACCGGAGCTCCCGCCACTTTCCAGCGATTATTAGATCAATTAATCGGGCCGGCTATGGATCCGTATGCCTTTGCTTATTTGGATGATATAATTATTGCAACTCAGACTTTCGACGAACACCTCCATTGGCTACGCCACGTGTTAAGTATCATTCACCAAGCAGGATTAACCATAAATCCCGAGAAATGCGAATTTTGTTGTTCCGAAGTGAAATACCTAGGCTTTGTCGTGAATAAAAATGGATTACAAGTAGATCCGGATAAGATAGCTCCCGTCGTAAATTACCCTGTTCCGCAAACGGTAAAACAAGTACGACGATTTTTAGGGATGGCATCCTGGTACCGCCGATTCATTCCGAGTTTTGCCACCACCACCGAGCCGTTGAACCGCCTCTTACGTAAAAATCAGTCGTGGATTTGGGAGAGCGAGCAGGCCGACGCTTTTGATGAAATCCGTCGATGCCTATCGTCAGCTCCAACTCTCGCGTGTCCTGATTTTTCCTTAAAATTTGTTTTGCAAACCGATGCCAGTATCGTAGGTTTAGGTGCCGTCTTGACGCAATCTCCCGACAACGTGGAACATGTAATAGCCTACGCGAGCCGGACATTATCAGATGTAGAACGCAGGTATTCAGTTACCAAGCTAGAATGCCTTGCGATCATTTGGTCTATTCAAAAATTCCGTCCGTATATCGAAGGATATCGTTTTACCGTCATTACTGACCATAACAGTTTAAGGTGGCTTCACAACCAGAAAAACCCCACTGGCCGACTAGCCAGATGGTCGCTTGAATTATTAGGTTATGACTTTGATATCGTCTATCGTAAGGGTGCACTCAATCATGTACCCGATGCATTGTCGCGAATTCCTGAGCATGACGCCGAAATTACTGCCGCTATTATTCCGCCACGTCTCCCATGGTCTGACAAACGAAAAAGAGATGTTGAAAATTTTCCGAGACGCTTCCCGGATTGGAAGATCGAAAATAACCAGTTGTATTTCCGCCGACCGAATCCCGTCATAGGGGCAATCGTAAACGATTTAGATGCCTGGAAGCTAGTAGTCCCGAATAACCAACGCGAGCGAAACTCAAACGAAGCGCATAGTGAACCGCAGGCCGGACATCTGGGTACTGATAAAACATATAAGCGAATTGCCACTACCTACTATTGGCCGGGTATGTTTCGCGACACTTCCCGCCACGTGAAGTTCTGCGATACTTGTCAACGAAGTAAGGTTGAGCAAGCTGTTCCCGCCGGTTTAATGGGTAGACGAGTTGTTGAGGAACCATGGGTAGTTGTAACAATGGATATAATGGGCCCGCTACCCACCAGCAAAGCAGGGTTTGCGTACATTCTCGTAATGCAGGATTTGTTTACTAAATGGATCGAGTGCTGCGCACTTGAAAAAGCCACTGGCAAAAATATCCGTGATGCGTTTCAGGAGAACATTGTTAATCGTTGGGGAGTCCCACAAGTCTTATTAACGGATAATGGTACCGAATTCAACAACAAAACTATCAAAGAACTGGGCGAAACCTTCCATATTAAGCATACTACCACCCCGCCTTATCATCCGCAGGCTAATCCTGTCGAGAGAGTAAATCGTGTCTTAAAAACCATGATCATAGCGTTTCTTGAATTTGACCACCGAGAATGGGACGTTCATCTTTCCGATTTTCGTTTCGCCTATAACACTGCCCACCATTCTTCCTTGGAAACGAGTCCCGCCTTTTTAAACTTTGGGCGCGTCCCGAAAGCGGTAAACGCACTAAGAGCCGAACTTGAAGGTGATCGCGAAATAGAGCCGCAAGCTCCAAGGTTATGGACGGAACGGATGCAACGGATGCAATTGTTACGAGAATGGGCCACCGAAAATTTAGAGACTGCTCATACCACCCAAGCGGGTTATTATAATCTTCGGAAAAGACCCGAAAATTTCGCACCCGGAGACCTCATCTTGAAGCGTCAACACACCCTGTCTTCCGCGACCCAACACGTCGCTGCGAAGCTTGCGAAGAGATTTCACGGACCGTTCCAAATCCTTCGGCTGCTGTCTCCTGTAGTTTGTGAGGTTGGGGAATTAGAAACCCGCAAAGTAGTGGGAATTGTGCATGTTAAAGATTTAAAACCCTACCATAATCCCGCCTAATTCACCCCGTAGAGTTCAACACCAGGGAGTCGTCATGTTTTTTGACCCGGACGACGATTTGACCATCGCTTGGTTATATATCCTGCCACACGAGCAGAAAATTAGGGAGTTCTTCCGCGCCAATCCCGATATCGAGACGGACATAGCCGCCAGATTGATTCGAGCCCGAGAGGCCCGCGAGCTACGCGCGCGTGCTGCGGAGTCCCACGGCCGAATTCGCGAAGTCTTACCGGGTTGCAGCCGGGGTACCCAGACTGAACCGGTACCAGGGAAAGACCAGACCACCCAGTATTGTTACCAGCCGCAGACCGTGACGCGGGAAACGCAGTATCGTTACGCACCTAACACACGTAACGCGTGCGTTCAAGTCAACCGACGTAACGTTTGCTTCACGGGGGAGACCGAGGTTTTCTTGTTGAGCTCGAGTGATCCGGAGGAAGAGATGATAGAGCCATTCACCAACGAAGCTGGCCCTTCTCGTCGACGCTCACCGCCTCCGCCTAATGAGATGCCGTCTAGGTACAACCGTCACGATCGGTCCACGTCACCGCCTCCACCTGACGTACCGCCACCTAAGTACGGTAGTCGCGACCAATCTACGTCACCACCACCACCTGAACCGGAACCTGAAGCGCCAATACAAGCTCCGGCAACATCCACCACCTCGTCACGACCGTCGTCGTTCACCAACCGGTCCAATCCGCCGACTTCTACCCGTGCGCCCATGTCTTCGTCAACTATTCCGCCTGACCGATGGTTCGCGAGGGAATACCATCCTCCCCGCGTCTGCTGGAACTGCCACGATCCTGGCCACGAGCTAGGACGGTGTCCGCGACCTTTGAGGTTAGTCTGCCGCCGCTGTGGACGGCCAGGGTACAAAGTTAGCACTTGTCCCAACTGCTCCGCCGAATACCAGGCGGAACAAGTGATTCCGTCGATCAACAAACGCCGCACATTGAAAGAAGAGCGTAGGAGAAATCCGTACGCGCCACGCGACGATGATTTTCAGTTCCGACGTTCGTCATAATACTACCACCACGACGTCACCTTCCGCCTTCGTTTTTTTTTCTCGCGTTACTTTCGGCCCGATCAATCAAAATTTCCGTTATAAATTATTCCCGCTAGTCAGACAGAAGTCATAGTTTATTTTATTATTCCCGCTAGTCAAATCATTTTGTAAAATTCGCGTAATTTCGGCCTTTTATTTCAAAATTCCTTTTCGTTTAGAGTCACTCCGTTAACAGAACAACCGTTCAGCTACAGCTTAACTATTCCAAATACCGCCTAACAACAAAACTTGCGAATCCATGTGAGGATTCTAGTTTGTTTCGTCGGTTTAATTTGTTACAAATACCATCTACATCTTGTTACGTCAGTAACTTTGTCAATTAAATTGCGAAATGGTGCCATACAGATCTTTAGATCCAGGTTAACTAACGAAACGAAAAAACGTCAAACATCCAGTCAAGGTCTATTCTCTACCCCATAGATAAGGAAACACCGGTATCAAAATTTAGTAGATAACTCCGAGCTCTCGCCTACCTTACGCTCTCTCTCCCGAGGAATGTCAGTTAAAATCCAGTATGGGTAATATTTTAAAATCTATTCTCTGATCAAGTTAAATGGTACGCGCAGAACAAACACCACAAATACGTCGTAGGTTACGCGAGACAGAGGGTCTTGGTAGTCTGGGGGGATGGGTTGTGACGTTGCATTTTGCAATACGTCACGAAGGCATAAAAACGTAGGCAACTGGCGAGGGCAGACAGCTCTCGGAGGTAGCGACAGATCATCGGATTACTTTAAGCTTAGTTACTAGCTTACTTACTATTTTGTTTTCAATACTTTTCTATGTAAATTGTAAATCGGAATGGCGGAGATGGTCCACGGACACCGAGGGAACTCGGCTGCCTGTGACGCTGGATACCTTTTATCTACGATGTTGTACCTGGTACGAGTTCCGGTGCACCTTCTGTCGACCTGGCCGTGGATGCTCGAGGAACGGTTGAACAGGGACAACTCTATGAGCCAGCTCCTCCCGTTCCCGCCAACTTATCAGGCTGGAGCTGAACCACCTCTCGCCAACTCATTCTAGATCTCGCCGATGGTTGAACAAAGCTGGGTGAATTAAGTAGCCCGTCAACAGCTTCCCATCGTCAAGGGTTTGTTGACCTGGTGGTCAAACTAGACGTCACCACCGACTTCCTCGCCATCGTCTCGCCAGAACTGCTACCGTGTGATGCAGGCTGGACTATATGCCTTCCACACCACCTATGGGGAAGCCTGGATGCGGATCTGGGATTGGGGCATCGCAGCTTCCGCCAGATCCTCTGACTGGTCAGTTCCCAATTAAAAACGCAGTTAGGGAGCACTTCGCCACGCTATGTCACCGAGGAGTCCTTCAGCGAGGGTCCAGGTTGCAGAAGAGGTGTATCGGGCAGAGTCTTCAATTATTTGAAACGGTGATGGCTTGAATATTACCGCCGAGTCGCCACAGTGCCGAGACAGCCAACCACCGTTTAGTCGCACGGCCGCGACGAGCTCCGACACCCACCAATCAGAGCCGGCCGTCGAAGCACCGACCTACGGTGCGAACTTTTTGAATCTCGGAACCTATTTAAGAGGGTGCGACGCAAAATTCGGCCTACTTCTACGCTTGTCTGCTGAACAGCTTTACCTCGCCAGTTGGATCTCGCTTCTACGTATCGCCTATATCTCGCCGTTACATCGTATCGCCCATATCTCGCCATTCCGCCTAAGTTTATTTTTCATTGTGTTTTTGCTTATTTCTTTATTATTTAGAGTGTTAGCTTCAATTTTAAATTTAACTATTTGTGTGTGAATTCCTGATTCATCGTCAAGGTAAGACCTTCTCTCTTGTAAAACCACGAGTCTATCTCGAAATCCGTTCCGTCTTTATTCTATTATATTTCAGTATTTCGTTGTGGCATAGGTCACCATACTTTTTGGGACTTTGTCCCGCTAGTCTTTAATCAGTACTTTATGCAAGACGGATTCTCGAGGTGACTCGCGATTACGATTTATTGGTGGATTTTTTATTGCTTGCTTGCTTGAGTAGTAGTTTCCTTTAGATTCATTTCTTTTTCATTATTTTTGTAGAAACAGCGGCCATTAACTAGGTTAGCGCATGTGATTTGATAATTTTATAAATTAAGCTTGTTCCGATATATTTGATTACCGATCTGTCGCCGAAAACCTTCCGGGAGTAGAGCGTAGAAGTTAGCGATGTTATTTAGTTTATAAGTTACTATTTATTTGTTAAAAGATTATTTCTCTTGTATTAATTTCTCTTTTTCTTGGGGAGTTCTATCCCGCCAATCTAAAATTTGTCTATCTTCTGATTATATTCTTTTCATTATATCGAGTTGCTTGCCCCAATGATACTAGTACTGTTACTGATAATTTCCGCCTGATATCTGCTTTGTGCTAATTCTATTGTGTAATTTTTCCGCCTTAATATTATTCGAATCTCTTTGAGAATTTGTTGCTATTGTATCGCCTCATTTATTTGCTCAATTTGTTATCGAGAGAACCTTACGCCTTGTTACTGGTATTCTTAATGCTTGTTCCGCCTACTTAAATAAAACGGTCTTGCACTTGTTAAACATTACCTACTGTCTTCCTTTTATTTGGTGAACCTAGCCACTCTACCATCTATTACATTATATTCTGAGCTATTCGGTCGTTTCCGCCGTTAAACTCTTAATTCTTTGTCATTCTGTTGTTGTAAGTGACGCAAAGCGTCTGGCGCCCAAAATAATAATTTTTCGGTAATAAATATTCTTTAACCTATGTTAGAGTAAAACGCCGAAGGCGCGGTTCTAACTAAATTTACTCTCGAATTTAGTAACGCCGTTGCAACACATACGTGAATATCATGCAAATCAGTGTTTATAGTAATCGCTTTCGACAAAACAAAAATAATTGGTGATATGTTTCCCTATTTTTATACCGTATCAAATCTATTCATGAAGTGTATAGATTAGGGTAGTCCTTATTTAGGACTCGGACGAATTTTTCAACAGACGCCCTCCAAATCGGCTCAAAATAATTCAAAAACAATTCCCTATTTTTTCAGATTTTTACCTCAACTCTAACCCCTCCCACCAGGAGGTTGGATCAACCTATTTGAAATACGCGTGTTCCGGCTATATTCTGAGTATATATTTTATGATAAGGGTAATAGTTGTTAAAAAAATCTGTAACTACGATATTTTAGTGGGCATTGATCTTTCTATCTGACTAAAGATTCTCAGCATCATACCAGGCAATCTAGACGAATTGCACACTCTCTCAATCTAACTTTTTTTTTACAATTCACAAATGGAATATACGGTCGACGGATTTTTGTAATTTTTTATACTCATAGTAAAGAAAAGTCCAGACCCAAATACCAAATCCCCAAAGCCATAGGGCTAGATATCCAGAAGTATTCAGAAGATGAATTTTGAAAAATATAGAAAATTACGCGCGAGGCATATACGCTGAAGTCAGACTACTTGACAACGAGGCTCGTGGCTCACCGAGTAGCGCACGGGTCTGGTATCCCGTAGATCGCTAGATCAAGTCCCACTGATGAACTTTTATTATTTGTCTCCAACTCTTTCAACACCTATTTACGTGATTGTAAGAAAAACTATCATGTAATAAAAAAGAATGAACACCATATACCGTGAGCGCTAGGTGAAACGGGTCAGTGAAACGACGATGGCGCTAGGTTTCTTGAAATTTCTAAGGGGAACTAACTCGTATCGCGAAAATATCCCTAGGCCTGCCGAAGCGTAGACGTAGACCGCCATTAAATATGCTAGACGGCTGTCAAAATGTTTGTTTAGGTTATGTTTCACAGTTTATAAAGATTTGGAATTGACTGATGCGAAATAAAGTGAATTGAGATGGTAAGAATATAGTCGAGACGAGTACTATATTGACTAGCATTTTTGTTTTCATTCAGCGAAAGGTGCCATGGGGTTATGTGATGTTTATTTCGTTGAGGTCAACGTGAAATTGAGAAAATTCAACTACATATTCATTACAATAACTAACGATTAACTAAAACCCTGTAGTCCGCTGATTCATTGTTATAACTTGTTTAATAAATTTGTAAAACATTCATCGCGTATTTTCACTCTATCTCGTGTAAACAACTCCACATTATCATAACCCTGAAAACACTTCTGACATATCTGTCAACCAAATATAATGGCCGCCACGGACCATGGAGTAAGCAAATGAAATTGCAACTGAACTAGGGATATTCTTAGTGTATTGGCTTTCCCTTTAAATTTGAAGGAAGCTAGCGCCATCGTCATTTCACTGACCCGTTTCACCTGGCGCTCACGGTATATGAGACATTCTCCGTCAGAACGTACGGGAATAATAATTCGGATTTTTGATTTCATCGAAATTCTTATGGGTGATTGCACCTAATGAGAGGAGCTTTCATGATTTTTTTCGATTTTTTCGTTCATCTGTTCTTGAGATATGAATTTTTGATTTTTTTTTCCAAAAATTCATAACTTATTGAAAAAATGACCAAATGAAGTGTTTTTTTTTGTTTTTTTTTTTAATATTTGTTTTTAACTATACTTTAACAAAAAATACAGATACGTGATTTTTGGCGATTGCGGTATGATTTTTTCACTCAAAGCTTAAACTTCACGATTTCGAGAGGTTGGATATTTTTTTTTTTTTTTTTTTTAATAATTCTCATAAAAAACATTGTCTTTTCTACGAATTATGCCGTCGGATTTATTGTGGGGTTACATCTCATTCTATTTTTCTATTTCTGATTCAGAATCTTTTTGCGTAAATTTAATTGTACGAAATTTCTGAAAAGATTCAGAATAACAATTCCGTTGATTCTGGAAGCCTACACTGTTGGAAAAAATGTGTTAATTTCAACATTTTTCTAAAGTCCCAGGAGGTCCACTCTAAAATTTATGTCATCTTGACACAAGAAAGTAATGTTGAGAGTTAACAAATGAATTATGTTAGGGATTTAACACAAATATAACACACAATTAATATAATAACGACATTTTCGAAGAGTTGTTTCAACACCACCATGAAGTAATTAAGAATATATTTGAATACTGAGATTAATAAAATTAGATGTTAATTCAACGCTCAACGGAAGTGAAGTATACACATCTCAAATGTTGAAGCTAACTTATGATGAATGTACTAATAACTCAAAACGTATTGTGAACTGTCATTCATCAACCTTAATTTAGTGTTGATTTCAACTTTAAAAATATGTTACTTGGACTTATCAAATCAGTTATTACTACATAATATTAAAAGTCACTTTATGACATTCAATTTGAGTTAACGTTTCGCACAATATGCCAGGAATTGGATGTGGGGGTATGGGATACACATTAATCAAAATGTTTGTTTTGAAATATTTTATTCAAAAATAGTTAAATGAATATCCATTACATTAATGTTTCACACTGTTCATAAAAGAAAGAAAAAATAGTAAAATCAATGTTCATTACATAAAATTTGTCAAGTTCACACCCTAAATAGGAAGAAAAGTAAAATGAATGTTCCTTACATTAGCGTTTTCAAGTTGAACACTCTTCATGGAAAAAAATAGTTGCATCAATGTTTGTTAAATTCAAGTTTTCAATTAAGTGTTACACTCTAAATAGGAAAAATAGTATATTAAAGTTCTCAAGTTTTACATTCTAAATAGAAAGAAACTTCGAGTACTTATATCACAGCGTACTGTACGAACTAACTTATACTTATATAAAATACTCGGTAACAATCACTTCAGTATTAGCAACAATATGAGATCGCAACGACTTGGCATATAGCAAGCTAGAAATTTCCGCTATAATAACATCATCTACTTCTTTCACGGAATAGCCCAAATATTCATCAGACATACTCAAGGTGTCATATGACTGACATATCGCATACACGAGAAAATTTACATAAAAAAACGTTAGAATTTTACCAAATACTGGTAAATTATTCGAATGCCGCATGCATACAAATGTATTCAAAATCAAATTCGCTCCACGGAATGAAACTCGTTTTCCAAAAGTGACATGTGAGTCTGGTAGAATGTTCAGGGTACTTGCAATCAAAGAGCAATGAGTACTGTTTCGCAGTACGATTTTTTGAAAATGTTTTAGTTTTGGAGTCGGTTGTAAAATTTCTAAATTTTCCCCGCTGATACAAGACATTTTGTTGATTACGAAAAGCCAAAGTTGTAATGATTAGATAGCTGGAAACGATCTTCTCACCACAGATACAGCATGATTTTTTATTACTTTAATTTATAAACATTTAGGTTTGGGTAATGAATATAACACGACAGATAATTGAGCTGAAAAATATGAGTTTATTTCTTTATGGGTTTATATGATGGAAAATTCAGCCCTTTTGATTTTAATAAAGCCTTTTGGCATTTGAATATTTTTATCGTTGATATGAACAATAGGTCTTTATCGTAGCAACAGGTCTTGGAGGTGAGATTAAAATATCAACGATTCCTAATAGACAAAACAGACGACACAGTACTCTTTAGGATGTTGAAAAACATCGTTAGAAAAGAAATAATGATACCGCTAATTTCGAGTACAGACTATGGACATTTTATAATATGGACAAACATGCGGTATCATGAAATTAACATATGGGCAAGTCCACCAATTATCAACAAATGAACGGGACGTCAAAAAATCGATTTGTCTGAAATTTTTACCTCTTATAGTGTGTACTAAGATTGAAAAGTTCACCAAGTTGGAACGCTCCAGGACTTACCGTTCGCGAGAAATGCCATATGCAAATTTCCCATTTCGACCTAATTCAAGTTTAAACGCGAATTGTTTTCGTATCGTTATCGGCATAAAAAAATTATGAAAATATACGTATCTTATGTGAAAAATTCTCACCTTTCCGAATATGTTATTCATTTCTGGCTAACTCATCGAAATTGATCTCAAAAACACGTTTTTCGGCGAAAAATCGCTTTTTTTCATGCGCCACCAAATTTTATCTTATTTTTGAATTTTTTATCTGAAAGCTGAGATTTTTTCAGTAAGAAACCCAAATTTGTAGAGTGGGACGGCTATGGGATCCCGCGTGAGCTAAATTCAATTGATGAAAAGTGTATTATTTACACGCTTAAGGGAACCAGTACAGCTTGGTTTTGGAAATTCGGAGTATGTACATACTCCAAAATGCATTCATTTCTCAGCCAACGTTTATTTCACATTAAAAAAAAAATTTCCCTTGAAAACCTTTGTCGTGAGGTTTTAGGCACATCGCTGTTCCGATTAAGGTCGTTGAGGGCTCATTTTGTTCAGAAAAGAAATCTTCATCGTGTGAACGAGGAAATTTCTGAACAATTTCGTGTAGGCCAAGTTATTTGCAAATTAGTGTCCTAAATTTTGGAAATTTTGGATAATTGACCGTAACTTTTCACTTGAATTTTTTTTTACCGATCCCTACGTTCATAAGATGTAGAATTGCTGTCTGAAGAAAGCAGGACCTTGAGAGGTTGAATTGGACCAACGATGTGTCTGAAACCTTACGACAAAGTTTTTCGAAGAAAATTTTTTTTCGATGTGAAATAAGCTTTGATTGACAAATAAATGAATTTTAGAGTACTCCAAATTTCCCAAACCAAGCTGTACTGGTCCCCTTAATTGGCGAATATTACACTTTTCATCAATTGAATTTAGCTCACGCGGGATCCCATAGCCGTCCCACTCTACAAATTTGGGTTTCTTACTGAAAAAATCTCAGCTTTCAGATAAAAAATTCAAAAGTAAGATAAAATTTGGTGGTGCATGAAAAAAAGCGATTTTTCGCCGAAAAACGTGTTTTTGAGATTAATTTCGATAAGTTAGCCAGAAATGAATAACATATTCGGAAAGGTGAGAATTTTTCACATAAGATACGTATATTTTCATAATTTTTTCATGCCGATAACAATACGAAAATAATTCGCGTTTAAACCTGAATTACGTCGAAATGGCAAATTTGTACATGGCATTTCTCGCGAACAGTAAGTCCTAGAGCGTTCCAACTTGGTGAACTTTTCAATCTTAGTACACACTATGAGAGGTAAAAATTTCAGACAAATCGATTTTTCGACGTCCCGTTCATTTGTTGATAATTGGTGGACTTGCCCATATACATTGTTTCTGTTTTTTTTCTTTATACATATATTTCAATTTCAAATATCTCGACATCAGCACATTTTTTAAACAATTAATTAAATTAATAGTGAGTGAGCGCATGGTCTCACATACACTATTCGGTATAGACTTGCGTAAATACCTGTTATTGGTTATACTTAGGAAGATATAACCAACTCTACATAAGGTAGAACCATTTTCAGCCGTGGTATAAATTTAGAGGAGAGAAGACTTAAAATTTTTATTGACGAGAAAAATTATCAGGCGTCCTGGGAATCGAACCCAGGCCTACCGGCTGCCAATCCGGGGGCTTACGCCACTAGACCACCTAGTCGCCCTATTAATCGTGCCTTCAAATTTAATCTCGTCAATTTTAAGTCTTTGTGTTATTCTTGTGCTGTATTTTTGGTAATTATTTCAATTTTAAATATCTCGACATCAGCACATTTTTTAAACAATTAATTAAATTAATAGTGAGTGAGCGCATGGTCTCACATACACTATTCGGTATAGACTTGCGTAAATACCTGTTATTGGTTATACTTAGGAAGATATAACCAACTCTACATAAGGTAGAACCATTTTCAGCCGTGGTATGAATTTAGAGGAGAGAAGACTTAAAATTTTTACTGACGAGAAAAATTATCAGGCGTCCTGGGAATCGGCAGCCGGTAGGCCTGGGTTCGATTCCCAGGACGCCTGATAATTTTTCTCGTCAATAAAAATTTTAAGTCTTCTCTCCTCTTTATACATATACAGAAATGGCTCGAAATGACATAATTTAGTGATTTGAATTAATAGTGCTAATTATAACTTCTCGACCCTTCTCTTAGTAACGATGAATCAATGGCGTGGCCGCATGGTATAATACTTATATTTTGTCGGAGTTCTGATTGATGTATAATCTCAGCATATTATTGTTGTTTCACTGGATAAAGGTGGTAGTCAGTTTATACATTTCTCACTATTATTTAGTTATCATTATTACTGATCAGTTTTACATTTCGTCGATGCTTTTAGATTAAAATTAATCAACAACAGGTAGCGACACGTCTGTCTTAAACCACGGCCATGAGTCGAGAGAGCGAGTCTTCTTCTCTTCCGGCTAACCGGTTTATTAGTACTAAACATCGACTGTGGTGTCGCGTAGCGCACCACATGAGTCAAGTATTAGGCGCTAGCTTTGAATGCACTATATCGTTACAAAGTATGACAGATATCCTTGAAATTTTTTAATTTATTAGCTGAATCTTTAAAATAGCGATGCTTGCTTTCGAATCGTCGTGTCCAATATGATTTTGGTGGCCCCATTTTTTTAATTCTCATTGGATAATGTGTTATAAAATGATGTTTGGGGGTTAATGTAGTATCAAATGCATTCATATATTCATCATGATGTTTTTTGATTAAAAACTCAAGTTCTATTATCATGGCGTGGGTAATTTTTGTAGAAAAAGTTATTTTAACGATTTTTATGAGCAATAATAGAACATTCCATTTCAAAATCTGCACGCTGTCAAGTTTTTCTATTATATCTCTTAGAATTAATGGTAAGAATATGAGGAGACAATGTGTTTGTGCTGCTCTTTGTCCTATTAAGGATCCAGGTTTATAAATATTTATTGGACTTGGTTTATTGCCATTATTTTCCAAACCGTAATCAAATGCAAGGACCCGTTTATTTATATCGGCAAGGGAAGATATTTTACTTTCGACTAGAAAGATTATAAATTTTTTTATTTCGAGTTGACATGTCCCTTCCAAAAAGTCATGCGCAATATCTACAGTGTAGTTTTGTCCTGTATTAAAGTAAGTGAGTTCGTTGAGGACGGTTTTGTTTTTAATTCCGAATACATTATTTAAACTACTGTCAGCAAGTATCACGTTGGAATGTTCTTCGAAATGCTCACTAGTTCTCAGCAATTCATCGATTTGAATAGAAGTTTTTTTACAGTCAGATTTTGCCATGAGACATATTCTGCGAAAATTATTTGCCTGGAACGATTCTACCATGCCCAACAAGGTAGCGCCACCCAAATTGTCATGGCTCAATGAAACCAAAGAACCCCTAACAGCAATATTTGAACCTTCAATAAAAATGCCTTCAGTTTCTAATACCTAGAGATCACGTACTATCACATCTAAAACAGGACTTATGCCAAATTGTTTGACCTCGACATTATGACACAACGCTAGTAAGTTAATATTTTCCAAATAAGAATTCCAATGTACAGGAAAGTTGTTGATTACGAAATAGAATGCTCCTATTTTATGATTCCCTGCCTTCCTGCCCAGTGGATTACAAACTTCGAATTCGTCATAGTAAATTTGAATTTGAATAGCTTTCGGGTTGTCAATGAAGAAACGAGATTCTTGATAAAGGTTGCCATCAACAAAATGTGTATAGGCTTCACGATTGATAATGAAGTTCTGTAATAAGTATTGTTGTTTAAGAACGAACTCATTTTGTAAGAGAAATTGAAGTGTCTCTGAAAGAGGTATGTATGAAAATGTACAAGTTGTAGGTGTTTGTAGGTATTTATCAAGAGTAGCATCGTAAACTTGATCGATTCTGATCCCATGAGCTTTTTTAACTGGATGTACCATTTCATCTCGGAATGTCTTGTTTCTCTTATATTTTGTCATTTGATTTTCCATTTAACTTTTCAAATGGTGTAACATGAATTTATTATCATCACGGTTGTTTTCCTCTAAAAAAGTTTCAAAAAGTGGTAATACTAATTCTGAAGTACATTTTATAATCGTATCTATGGTTGTATCAGGCAAACCTAGAGAATACAACTTTAAAATATATTTTGCTACAAGATCATCGCTAGGATTTTCATTCGTTTTATCAGAAGTATTTGAATGAGGGTTGATTTGACAATCTTCAGAAGCTGCTACATAGTTTTCTGGGTCATTCTCTGTATCGTTAACTTTTTCAGTACAATTTTGTGCTTCAGATTTTTCGACAGAACAAGCTTAAGGATCAGAATCTCTTGTATTACACTGGCATTTTAAAAGGTGTTTCCGAAATCCCGAATAAGTTTTATAACTAGCTGGGCAATCAAGAAAGCCACATTGCAGATTCAATTTTGAACCTTCAAATAACAAATGTTTGCTTCGCAAGTGTTTACATAAAATTGAAATATCTGACGACATAAAATTGCATTTAAAACACGAGTAATCCATCTTCGATGAGATCAAGTACTTTAATTTGAAAATATAGCGAAAATATTATAATATGGAGCAAAAAAAGCCTCAAGGCAAGGGAGTTTTGTTATACAAATATATTAAGATTTGTCAACATGATAGTACCTAATCCATAGGTATATATATACCGTGAGGATCTGTTGAAACTATAAGGCCGAGAAGCATGGGCGCAGAATAATACGTAATACGCATTTTAAAAGGTGTTTCCGAAATCCCGAATAAGTTTTATAACTAGCTGGGCAATCAAGAAAGCCACATTGCAGATTCAATTTTGAACCTTCAAATAACAAATGTTTGCTTCGCAAGTGTTTACATAAAATTGAAATATCTGACGACATAAAATTGCATTTAAAACACGAGTAATCCATCTTCGATGAGATCAAGTACTTTAATTTGAAAATATAGCGAAAATATTATAATATGGAGCAAAAAAAGCCTCAAGGCAAGGGAGTTTTGTTATACAAATATATTAAGATTTGTCAACATGATAGTACCTAATCCATAGGTATATATATACCGTGAGGATCTGTTGAAACTATAAGGCCGAGAAGCATGGGCGCAGAATAATACGTGAATAATACGAATTTTATGGGGACAGCCAACTCGTCACACTAAAAAATCCCTAGGGTATTCGGGTGGCTAGACCAGCAGTGACTCTAGGGAGATTTTCGGCGAGTTGGCTATCCCCATAAAATTTGTATTATTCTGCGCCCATGCTTTTCAGCCTTATAGTTTCAAGAGATCCTCACGGTATATATTTTTTTTTTCCAAGTCTTATGCCCCTTTACTACACCTAATGCGCAGATTCATGTCAATTGGGAATCTGGAGTCTCATCTTCATTTTCTTTGATTGCATGGATTTTTGTGTAAACGTCAATGATTTTTGGTGTGATAGTACCTCCCATTCCATAAAAGTAAAATTGAAGGAACGTCCAAAAACTAGATAAGTTCGAATCGAATCGAGTATCGAAAGCGAAACTTGCCTTGAATAGGTAGTCAGTGGCAGAAACGATGTCTTTGCTTGGGAGCAAAATAAAATGATCATCAACTGCGATAAGGTACTGGTCAATTGCGGTTTTTTTCGGCCCTACCGCAATCAGTTTAGGCTGTTTGGTTTTTTCTTCACTTTCAAATTCTACTGGTGTTCCACACTGTAAATTATTATTTCATATAACTATCGGTACTATTACATTATTAAATTCGATATTATATTTTAACACATAATTGAAACATAATTGACACGTACCTCTTTGAAAGTGATAAACTTATCAATGGAATTTGAGACTTTTCCTCTCGAAGCTTTTTTTTTCTCGAGCAACAGGAGGTAAGAGTTGTGTCAAAGCAATCAAAGAATTAGTTATTCGATCCCATTCTGAAATAACACGGAATAATCTGAATCGAGAGTTGAATTCTGTGGAGCATTATACCGATGGAATTCTTCCATGCAACCGAATCATGGGGGGCCAAATCAAACGTGGGTCAACTAGGAAATAATAATTAATAAGTATGACCAATTTTCTTACCAAATATGCTTTCATTTCCTTTTTCAACGCTGTATAATTTTATTATCGCATTTCCAAATTTGTCATAGTTGTTTGTAAAACTATTTGGATCAATTTTTGGATATAAAAGTTCAAATTCAACATCGATCTGTAACATAAGGAATAATTTTTGCATCTTGCTTTGATTTAAAATTTGATTGAGTGCTATTACATTTCTGCTTTCCAAATACTGAAACATACCAATTTTGGAGTGTCGGCAAATCGTGGGAAGTGTTGAAAAAATCGTTCATTTAGACAAGATTGTCTTCTATAAGCAAACGTAATCTTAGTTTTTTCAATGATCTCGGCTTCTTGAATTTTAGGAACAGCATTTTTCAGGAAACTGATTCCATCTTTTATTTCATCCGTTTCTTTGATGTCAACTCCCACCGTGTTCTGCTCAGAGACTTTGCTACCTGATTTGATTTTTTTAACACCTCGTTGCGCATTTGATAACCTCAACGCTAGGTAACCTGTCTTTGTTTGTGGATCATAGAATTGTTCCTGAAACAGATGATACGATAAAGATAAGAGAAATAATAAAAAATACGACGAATAATGAAAAGGGAAAGATTTTCTCGTTAAATTGTATTCAAGCTTGGTGTCGAAGAGATATATACCTAATTTCCTTAATTATTTTCCGAAAATCATATTCAAAAAAAAAAAATTATCAGATCTCTGATTTTCATTAGCTGACTGTATATGAATTTATCGTTGCTTTCGCAGAACTTACATAACCGAGTGTGCCGTGAGGATCTTTCAAATTGAGAAATAATTTAATTATTGCCTCTGCATATTTGCACTTATCAAGTGAAGTGAGAGCATGCCTGAGATTTTCTTTTTGTTTCAACATGTGATCAACAACAATTTTTACCAATGTTTTACGAGATTTATCAGTTAAAAAGTGGTCGTTACTATATTGCCCAATAATATCTCGTCCACATGAATTTCTTTTAATAATATTTGAAAGTATCTGAGGACAAAGAAAAGAGTTAACGCATCCGAGGGATAATGTGGACCTTCACTCAAATAGTTGCTCATAATAACAAAGAGAATTAATAATTGGTATAATATCTAAGGAGGTATGTATATACCTCCTTAGATATGACACTGTCATCTAATTTCCGTTTGCAAGAGTATGGTGATGATTCTCTTGTGCCAGAAGAATTTTCGGCATTAGTTTCATCGGTGGATGAAATATATGTCAGAGTACTACCCGATTGATCCGTTTCAGATAGGGGTGTAAGTCTCCCGAGCCCGGTAATGCCTGATTGAATTTTACAAAGAAATTTAATTCAGAAATAAGAAAGAAAACTATTTGAGAATTCACTAACTTACTTCTAAGGAAATCGATCTGTTCTTTTATTTTAATGATTACACCTCTTGAAGACATTTGTACATATTCTGATAGAAAGTCCTCAGGCAAATCCGCATCATATTGGTCCGTGAATGTGAATGTAGTAGAGAGTAGATGAGGGTACATCTGACGCGCTGTATTAGATATAACACAATAGCACTATGTATTTAGTATCCGAAAAAAGAAAAAGCATTGATAAATTTACCTTTAGCAATAAACGTCTCAAAGTTATACGGAAAATCAATTTTAGTCCACTGCTTATGTTCCTTACATTTCAGAACAAAGTATAAGGGTGCACGAGTCACAGGACACGGGACGTTTTCGTTAAGAGGGGATTCCATCTGTACAAATTATATTATATTTCAAGTATGAATCATAGGTGGGAATCGCCACCTTAAATCGTGCAGGTTTTTTCTTTCATACTTTTTTTTCGAGAAGTGTATTGTCCAAATTTTTCGATGCCTTTTAGAACATCTCTCTACGACAGCCCAGAACAGGATATATTAATTCATAAAACTAACCGCGCACTACTTTCTGAATGAAATGCATTAATTTATAACTTCTGTAAAAAAAAAATTTGAGATAAAAAAAAAAAAAAATACGGCGTGATTTGGCTTTCACAAATTCGACGTAAAAAGATTACAATCGATTTTAAAAATACGAGGTCAAAATCTGGCCGACATGAGGTGGAAATTCCCAGGCATATATATCTTCTTACTTTTATTATACTTATCTACTAAGCTAGTCTCGTAAAACGTGGAACTGAAAAAATCAGGTTCCGCCAAGCACACACAGTTCTTAACAATTAGATGCGTACGTACGAAGCATGTGCGTATTGGCGGCGTGCCGCTTACAAGTTCAGCGATTAACGAGACTAAGTCCGATGGTAGGTACATTGAACATTACTGTACATTTTTATTTGCATTAAATATCAAACTACGACGTCAATTGCAATAATTTATATTATTAACAAATGAATGGCAACTTACCTTTTAGAAGGTTTTCTCGCAGATACTGCGTTCTTACTGTGACCAGACACTCGAAACAACACGACGCACTGAGCGCGACAAGAGACTGAAAAACGTGTTACAACTTCTCGAAACTGCGAGATTTCGTGCAACATACTGTTATTTGTAACAGCTCTTGTGATTGGCATTGTCCAGGAGAGCAGCCAATCATATTACAGTAAAAGAAACTACCAATCACTGACAATGTTTCAACGGTCGTTATATTCAAGCTTTGAATAAAATCTAACAAACTTGTTAGTTAAATCAAATATCAACGTCTCTTCAACGGACTCAAGTAACATATTTCGGATAGTTCAATCAACAGAAATTTTTTGTGGTTTTGTAACATGAAATTTCGAGTTATGCCATGATTATAATTTTTGGTTGTACTAATAAAACTACACAAAACTAACATATTCCATTCGTCGAAAGTATTTCACAATTTTATTGTGTCGAAAAATTGTAGTATTATGTTGAATTGAGCGTTTGACACAATTCCGCAAACCAACATAAATACAATATGTAATATTAACTGCCAAAAAATTCAATTTTTGACAGAAAAATTTTAACATAGGAAAAATTTAACATTAACACAAATTATTTCCAACAGTGTATGGCTTCACTTTGAATATAAAAATATGAAATTATTGGTCCCGATATTGTAATTGACTACATAAATTCCAATAATTTCATATTTTCATATTCAAAGCGAAGCCATCGGCTTCCAGAATCAACGGAATTGTTATTTTGAATCTTTTTAGAAATGTGGTACGATTAAGTTTATGCATAGAAAATTTGGATCAAAAATAAAAAAATAGAATGAGATGTGACCTCACGATAAATCCGACGGCATAGTTTGCAGAAGAAACAATGTTTCTTATCAGAATTTAAAAAAAAAAAAATGTCCAACCTCTCGAAATCGTGAAGTTTGAGCTGTGAATGAAAAAATCATACCGCAATTGACGAAAATCACGTTTTTTGTATTTTTTTTCCTTAAGTATATTTGAAAACAAAAATTTTCTAAAAAAAAAACACCCCATTTGGTAAATTTTTTAAGAAGTTATGTATTTTCGAAAGAAAAAAATTCAAAAATTCATATCTCGGAAACAGATAATCGAAAAAAAATGTGAAAGCTCCTCTCATTAGGTGTAATCACCCATAAAAATGTCGATAAAATCAAAATTTTGAATTATTATTCCCGTACGTTCCGACGGAGAATGCCCCATATGTAACCATCATTTATGTACTGTAAGTTAGTTAGAATTAAGGCAAACTATGAAATAAACAGATTTCTTACATTACATTTTTTATTTTTGTACAAAAAAGTTCATTTGGAGACAAAAAAAAAAAAGTTCATCAGTATAAGACTCGATCCAGCGCTCTACAGGATACAAGACTCGTACGCTACCCGATGAGTCACGAGCCTCATTGTCAGGTGCTTTAACTTCAGCGTATATGCCTCGCTCGCAATTTTTCTGCATTTTTCAAAATTCATTTTTTTCGAAAACTTTTGGATATCTAGCCCTATGGCTTTGGGGATTTGTTATTTGGGTCTGGATCTTTCTGTACCATACCCTAGCGGGTTCTCATATACGCTGAGTACCCTTCAATTCCAGGGGCGGATCCAACGGGGGTGCACTAGGTGCAACTGCCCCGCCCATCGGCTTGAAAATTTAAAGAAATTCTGCTTCTTCAAGGTGCACTTTGATTATTGATTAAATTATAATAATGCGCATTTTAGAGAGTGAATCGTTGAAATAATAATAACTCATAACTAATAACTTCTCGCTATTTTTCTTTATTACGTGCTATAAGATATAGCATCTATATCATAGTAAGTATTTGCCCCCCCCCCCCCCATAGAACATTTCTGGATCCGCCCCTGCAATTCTCGGTATAAACACGGTATAGGTATTTACTTGGTATAAAAACTGTAAGAATACAGTTGTTCTGCAGTTGTTTCGCGCTCAAATCAGACCGGACACATATCGTAGTAAAACTATATGTTTCTCATAGTCATACGGTACGAAAATCAGATGTATCGAGCTATATATTTCGGACGTCCATTTATCCAAACTTGTAAATCACGTATTACTGAGTGTGAGATGTAAAATTATATGCGTAATGCTCGACCTTATCTACTTCACCCCACCGATTTGATTCATTTCCATTTCATGTGTAGGTCATCTATAGGACTTAAAAAGGTGCAAGTATAGTAAAATTTGCCTCTCAGTCGTTTCTGAGACAATAAGTTTAGATAAATTCAAGTGCCTTTATATATTTTGAATGGTAAATTACATTTAAGAAGCTCGTGGCTCAGTGGGTAAGCGCTCTGCTTCGTAACCGTGTGATGGGTGGTTCGGATCCCGACAGTAGTATATCTTTTGTTTTCATTTTTTTTACGTAATTTACTTTACACATACGTAAATATCATGCAAATCAGTGTTTATAGTAATCACTTTCGACAAAAAAAAAATAATTGTTTATAACTTTCCCTATTTTTATACCGTAACGAATCTATACATGAACTGTATACATACGGTATGCGCATGGTCTGCTTTGGGCGCAAATATACCATAAGACAACGTATGATTACCGTCTTACTATCTAGGTAGGTATAACTAGCATTAAGAGCGTACTCATACGTTGTCTTATGGTATATTTGGCGTATATGAGAGCCCGCTAGGGTAAGTATCAAAAATTACAGAAATCCGTCGACCCCTTGTTCGTCAGATTTAGAGGGCGTCCAATTCGTCTAGATTGCCTGGTATGATGACGTGATTTTTTGTCAGATAGTAGAATCAATGCCCACTAAAATCTCATAGTTACAGATTTTTTCAACAATTATTACCCTTACCATAAAATAGATACTGAGAATACAGCCGGAACACGTATATTTTAAATGGGGAGATCCACTCTCTAATTGGTGGGAGGGGTTAGAGTTGAGATAAAAATCTGAAAAAATAGAGGATTGTTTTTGAATTATTTCGAGCCGGTTTGGGGGGCGTCTGCTGAAAAATTCGTCCAAGTCCTAAATAAGGACCACCCTAGTATACATACGGTATGCGCACGGTCTACTCTGAGCGCAAATATACCATAAGGCAACGTATGATTACCGTCTTACTATCTAGGCATAACTAGCGGTAAGCGCGTACTCATACGTTGTCTTATGGTATATCTGGCGTATATGGGAACCTGCTAGGGAAGATGGACCGGCCCTCACACTATGCGTTGCGCTCCTAATATATACGTTTACGAATAATATATTTCGGGTATCTAACGTTTACTTCGCGGACCTTCTCTGCTAACGATCACTGTAAGAAAAAAAGTGCTAGAGAAAATTCACTCAAATTTTTGTGTTGATTTCAACATTTTTATTACTAGAAACAACATTTTTTTCACTCAGATCAACAAGTCTTTCAGTTGAAACAACAAATTTGTATGCTTGGACTGATTGAACGAGACGTTGAAATTAACACAAAAATTTGAGTAGATCTTCTGCGAGCACATTTTAGTTGACTGTTTCCTTGGGCACTTGAGTCCAGCTGCTATGTCAAAAAAATAAAAATAAAAAAAACACTGAAATTGCATTTAATAATGGTTACAATTTTTGTTTTTGACATCTCACCAATATACCATAAGGCAACGTATGATTACCGTCTTACTATCTATAGGCATAACTAGCGGTAAGAGTGTACTCATACGTTGTCTTATGGTATATTTGGCGTATATGGGAACCTGCTAGAGAAGAAGGACCGGTCCTCACACTACGCGTTGCGCTCCTAATGTATACATTTACGAATAATATATTTCGGGTATCTAACGTTTACTTCGCGGACCTTCTCTGCCAACTATGGACACTTGTCGCATAGAACGAGGACTAGTCCTCATACTATCCGTTATACACTCGAATGCATATATATACTTATATACCAATTATATATTTCCGGTATCTAACGTTTAATTCGCGGACCTTCTCTACCGACTATGCGCACTTGTATAGAACGAGGACTCTGGTCCTCAACCTATCCGTTATATCCTCGAATATTTACATATACTAATCATATATGTCCGGTATCTAACGTTTACTTCCAGGACCTTCTCTGCTAACGATCACTGTAAGAAAAAAAGTGCTAGAGAAAATCGACTCAAATTTTTGTGTTGATTCAACATTTTTCCTACTAATAACAACATCTTTTTCACTCAGTTCAACGAATCTTTCAGTTGAAATAACAAATTTGTATGCTTGGACTGATTGAAGGAGACGTTGAAATTAACACAAACATTTGAGTAGATCTCCTGCGAGCACATTTTAGTTTACTGTTTCCTTGGGCACTTGAGTCGAGTTGCTATGTCAAAAAAATTAAAAAAAAAAGCAAAAACACTGAAATCGCATTTAATAATGGTTACGATTTTTGTTTTTGACATCTCTCAGGAGGGTAGTGGGTAGTCTCCATCCAGAATTTCAGGACTCCAGTCCCGTTACTTTGGCCGCTATTTTCAATTCAAGGGTTTGGTTTCCAATAACTCGCTTATTATTAACTTTTGAATAAAAATGGTGATAACCAAACTTGTAGAAAATTTAATTTCCTACGACTTTGGTCATAACCATTTTTATCCTAGAATCAATATTTACAGACTTGGAGTCAGAGTGGAGGATGAGATTTTTTTTTCTCAATACATTTGAATGGTGGCAAAGCAACGGAGCTGGAGTCCCGAAAATCTGGATTTGGACTACCCACTACCCTCCCAAAAGATGTGAAAGAAAAAATCGCAACCGATATTTAATGTGATTTGAAATGACAGCGACTGGAGTACTTCTCGCATAGAACAAGGACCGGTCCTTATACTATTCGTTGCCCTAAGAAATGTGTGAGGACCTATATACAATATTAGGATTAACTATGAGAACTAACTTTAAAAATAGTAGCGTTATGAAGCACAAAATATGTGGTTTTTATTAAATTTTGTTTTCATCAAATAATTTTCTTCTATTTCAATCCAAATATTTTCGCTTTTTCTGCTGAAACTATAAAATTAACAACTTTTCGGAAGAACCAGGTAAATTCACTTACACGGCGAATTTACGCCCAGTGTAACATAGATTTAAACAAGTAGGTGTTATAATTTGAAGACCACCCTAATATACACATATCGCTAGTATTGATTGTATATTTTCTGGGTTGATAGTTGATAGCTGATTCTCAACAGACTTTTGGCGTCGATCGAGGATCGGTCATAGGAACATATGTCATATAGGTATATAATCTGGTCTGAAACGAACTATAACGTATACATTAGGGTGGTCGTTGAAAATTAAATTCTTTCCGGCGCCCAAAAAAATCCTTCCTTTCGACGAAAAACTAAGGGGAAAAAACTTTTTTTTGGTTTTCAAAAATAAGAACACGTGCCGGTGGCCGATTGAAGTTCATTTTTCGATAAAATTGTAGTTTTTTGAAAATATCTCTTACAGAATTTGGTTTTGAGAAAAATTAGTGAGGAAAATTTTGTAGGAAATTAAATTCTCTACAAAAAAGGTTTTCATCAATTTTTCCATAAAGTTCATATTTATCAAGATATTCACATTAGTAAACTTATAAACTTCATTACGTCAGTCATTTTAGCACTAAAAACTTTATTTCTCCTGAAATATGAACAATTTTGTAACTTCTATCTACAATTATTCATTTAAATAGGTCTAGTTAATGACTACCAAATTATATCTTATATTATTTATTTATTTATTTTCAAAACGAAAAATTGCAAATTCATTTCTCATAAACTGATTTATCAATTCCAAGGTTTGAGTAAGCTTTCTTTTGTATTTTTTATGTTTCGAGCTCTGTAATCATCCAAAATTTGAATCATGCACTGCTTCTGATCTTCATCTTTCGTGAACAAATCATTGTATTCTTGCATTTTCGTCTATACAAACCTTGGAATTGATAAATCAGTTTATGAGAAATAAATTTGCACTTTTTCGTTTTGAAAATAAATAAATAATATTAAATATAATTTGGTAGTCATTAACTAGACCTATTTAAATAAATAATTGTAGATAGAAGTTACAAAATTGTTCACATTTCAGGAAAAATAAAGTTTTTAGTGCTAAAATGACTGACATAATAAATTTTATAAGCTTACTAATGAAAATATCTTGATAAATATTAGAAAATATATAGAAAATATATAGAATATATATATGCCCCATATACAGGGTTAGTCAGTTCAAACTCCGAGAATGGGAGGAGCTTGGTTGATGAATTAGGCCCTACCCCTCAGCCAATCCGGCGAATATTTGGTATTTACGTCGAGGAGTCATGTTGTTATCGACGTACGAATTCAAGTCTACGTACAGGTAAACAGTGGGAATAAGAAATAAATTCACGATATAACAAGTAATAATACTGACCAGCTTATTCAATACTATAAAGTATGATACTACTCTATGAGTAAACATGACTCTCACATGCTAAGACAAACCTCATTGTTTACATTTCGTGATGTCGACTTTCTTTGTTGTCATATCTTCATTATTGTTTCTTATTAACAGCGGTTACCTACGTGTAGACTTCGAATCTCACAATCAATTTGATATCAACACTCATGACTCCTCGACGTAAATACCAAATATTCGCCGGATTGGCTGAGGGGTAGGGCCTAATTCATCAACCAAGCTCCTCCCATTCTCGGAGTTTGAACTGACTAACCCTGTATATATATATATATATATATATATATATATGTCGGAGAGACAGCCGTTGGCTGGTCAGGGGCGGACATAGTTGCTCTTGCAGGAGCTTGTCTTACACGTAATTTAATGTATAGCTTATCACTAATCACTATTTAACATAAACCTAATTCACTTATAATATTTCTATCTCTAGTATAGTCTTTGCTATTTCGCTAACAATAGAGTATCACGTACAGGGCGACGCGACAACGAATCCACCCTGCCTCTAGAAGTCTCAATGCTGTTTATCTTTTCATTACCAACCACTGGCTCAGTTCGATTGCAACTGACTCTTAAAAATCAGCATCTTCTAGGGCTGTGGCTACGTTCGACAAAGGCTCTGGTTCTCAAAGCCTCCATCTCGCATCCCCCTCTACGCCACTCATTAGGCTTAGGGTCTACGCTTAATCTTAATACTAACAAATATACCTAGACTAAACTTTAAACCAAATACGGCTCAATAGTCTCAATATTTAGATTTAAATAAACACCACAGCCGTGAGAAAGAGCGTCCAGAATATCACGCGCCGACACGGCCCTCCTGACTGTCACACGTCCTCGTGTGCAATCATTGTCTTTCCACATTATCTGCAAAGGAAACTTCAGTTCATTTCCTGCTCGCCCATTCTGACGACTGAGCGCCATGTTCCCACATATGCTGTCCTTAATGCACTATTCGTGTGCTTAACAATCACAACATTGATCTCAATATCAACCAAAAATACAGAACCAGTCGAATGATCCAAATAACCAGTTAGCCAGTGTACCAGTGAGTTTTAAGCAATTTATTTGCACCACGTGCAACACAATTGGTATCTTTCAACCAAAGTACAGCAGTCAACCATATGACTCTGTACATCTCAACTTGGTATCTTTCAACCAAAATACAGCAGTCAACCATATGACTCTGTAAATTTTGTGCATCTCTACACACCACAGTTGGTATCATAACCAACACACAAGAGTCAACCATATGACCCAGTAGTCAACCATGTGACTACAATAACTAACCACTCATGTGGTCCCATTGGTAACATAACCAATACACAAGTCAAACCATATTGACTTTTTGACCAACCATATGGCCCTTGGTCCTCTTGACCAAGCAGACCCATCGTCGCCGTTACATCGCACCATCTCCGCCCACGTGAGTGGGGTAGGATCTTTATGACTTGCGACTAATAAGCAAACGCATGGATCATGTATACCCACACTGGTATACCCAACTTATCACTCACTGCCATCACCGCCGACATTGGCAACTTCTGACTGTTCATCACCACTACAATCCTTACAAGGATCAAGCTCTATGGGAACATTGCTCTCAGGCATCAACCTCAAACGTTCATGCGCATACTTATAAATTCTATTGCCCTTTAGAGCTTTCAAACAATACCTGTCATTAGGTAAAACTTCAACCACTTTATATGGCCCACGAAACTTAGCATCTAGCTTAGTTTGATTTCGCTCATGGTTTTCTATGAGAACGTAGTCTCCTACTGAGAATCTACAAACTTTCGATTTGCCACTGTCAAATCTCTCTTTATCTTCCATAGCATTTTTATTTATGGAAGCGATCGCCTGCTCTCTGATTTCAGAAATATTAACTTCTTCCTCCTCTTGATCATCAATAACTGATAAAGAAAGAGGTCTTGCAACCTTACCAATCAATAGTTCTAAAGGACTATGTTTTGTTGTACGACCGACTGTACAGTTCAAGGCTAGTTGAATATCATCGATAGATTCCCGCCACGATTTGTCATTGCTGAGTTCCACGGCTGTGAGCATATTTTTAAGTGTACTCATTACACGCTCTACTTGACCATTAGCACGTGATGTCCCAGTAGCAATCAGATGCAGATCGATATTATGAGTCTTACAAAACTCCCGATAATCATTATTCGCGAAACATCTACCTTGGTCCGCGATAATCCTAGATGGAGTACCAAACAAACTTACACACTGCTTCAGAGTCGTAATTGCACTAGATGCATCTATGCGTAAGGTATGTCGCAAAAGTACGAACTTGGTAAATGAATCAATGAATACAAAAACATATTCCTTCAGATTGTTTTTCCCGCTAAGTTTACCAGTAGCATCGATATGAATAGTATGCCACGGGACACTAACTTTTGGAATTGAATGAAGCTCAGCTTGTACTCTACCAGAATGAGATTTCGATAGCTTGCAAGTTATACAATTTTCAACAAACTTTCGAACATACTTCGACATATTAGGGAACCAATAGTGTTGATAGACTTTTTCCAAAGTCTTTTCCCAACCTAGGTGCATGACTGATTCATGAACATTATTGATAACTGACCATCGAACACTCACAGGCACCATAGGTAGATAACGGCTACGATTTTTACGCTGAACCTTTCTGTACAAAACTCCTGACCTTATTTGATAAGTATTGGCAACGTCTGTATCAAGTTCATTATTCTGCAATTTTGAAATAATATCACGTAATTCATCGTCCCGTTGCTGTTCAGCTTGTAACCAATTTTCTGAGATTTCTGCTAAATTTACTCGTTTTTGTTCAACCCGTTTAATAACGGTTTTAGTATCCACTGGATTTCGCGAAAGAAAATCGGCATGACCCATACGTTTGCCCTCTCGATAAATAATATCAAAATCATACGCTTGCAGAAAAGCCCACCACCTATGTACTCTTGGTGTCAGATCAACCTTGTTACGTGACGCTTTGAGCGCGTTACAATCGGTGAAAACCGTAAAATTTCTACCTTGCAAAAAGTGGTGAAAATGCTTAATAGCGTTAACTACTGCCATGGTTTCTAACTCATACGAATGGTAACGTGACTCTACGTTAGTCGTTTTCTTACTATAGTATGCAACCACGTGTGATTTGTTATCGATCTTTTGCATAAGTACGGCCCCATATCCTTCGGCGCTAGCGTCAGTATACAACTCGATAGGATAAGTGGGGTTGAATATCATAAGGACCGGTTCGCTCGTTAGCCTGGCGATTATTTCCTGACGAATCTTTTCGTATTGTGTTTTCCACTCTATCTTTCCTTTTCCCGTGGTTAATCGATAAAGTGGGACAGTAATTTGTGAAAACTTTGGAATAAACTGTCGGAAATATGACGCAAGACCTATGAACTGTCTAAGTTGTGTAACTGTGCCTGGTGGAGAAGAATCAGTCAGTGCTTTTACCTTTTGCGGATTAGGTCGTATCTCACCCGCTGAGACCTCATATCCCAAGTAGTCAACACGTGTTTTGAGAAAGGAACATTTTTTTAGATTAAGAGAAAAACCTGCCGCGCGGAGTTTATCTAAAACCATTTTAAGTCTTTCCAGTGACTGTTCCACAGAATCGGCTGGAATCATTATGTCATCTATGTAGCACACTGCGAAGGTGTTTACAAGTTCCCCAAGTGCTTTATTTATTGCCCTTTGAAAAACCGAAGGTGCATTTCGTAAACCGAAAGGCATAGTCAGATACTCGAACTGACCATCGGGGGTCACAAAAGCCGTACGTTCAATTGAATTTTCGTGAATAGGTAACTGATGAAAACCAGATGCCATATCCAACGTTGTAAAATATTTAGCACCACTTAACCGTTGTATTTGATCGTTTATGAGAGGTAACGGATATCTATCAGGCACAGTATTACTGTTGAGTTCTCGATAATCGACGCACAATCGATCTGCGCCATCCTTCTTTTTAACTAAAAGTATCGGACTTGCAAAAGGTGAGCAACTAGGTCTTATTATACCGGCCGATAAAAGTTCATCAATTTTATCACGGACAATCTGTCTTTCATCCGGACTAAGTCGATACGGTCTCCGTTGGACAGTGCGGTTTGGATCTATTAGTTTTATTTGCAATTCTCCTGTACTAATGCGACCAGTAGGTGTTCCAATAACAAATGATGAATCAAATTCGTTTAATAACTTAACTAAATTCAATCTATCAGTACCAGCTATATCGGTATTAATTTCATCAAAATTTTCAACCCTTTTGCCAACTTCACATATGTTGACAGATTTCGTTCTTTTCAAACAGAAATTATCACATGACATCTCAGCCGTAAAACCTTGAGCAATCAAATCGCGACCAATCAAAATATCATGACCAAGACAATCGTCTGGTACTACATGCAACAGAATCTCTATTGTGTACTCGTTAATATTAACTTGAGACAAAACCTGCAAGTTACTTGTGACGCGAGACCTTCCCAGACCAAGAAGAGTCACCAGTGATTGAGTACGTTTTCCAGAAAATTTATTAGCTATCGATTCTTTTATTAGAGAGCATTCGGCGCCAGAATCAAAACAAAATAGATACTTCTCACCGGATTGTGTTAATTCGGCAGTCACGGGTTCAATGGTGCAGACGTTGACTCGACGCTCTGCAGATGTCTTCGCAGGTGGTTCACTAGCCGTATCCTTCTTACATTGGGGAGCGATGTGACCACTCTCGCCGCACTTGAAACAAGTGACAGGCCTCTTCTTATTTGTGGTGTTGCCAGATTTATTCTTGCTCGGTCCGGCTCCTGATGATTTATCTCCCTTATCCTTCCGATGGTAACAATCAACCGATTTATGACCCATCTTACCGCAAACAAAACAAGATATCTTTGGTCTTTTGCTATTGGTAGATTTCTCGTCTCTAGTGTTGGTGTTAGGAGCAGCGGATCTCTTTCGATAGGCACTAGCCATTAATTCTTGCTGTAACGTGCTTCGTGAATATATTTCCGTAGTGAACGCAAGTCGTTGCAACTGCGGTTCACGTTGAACACAATGGGCTAGCACCGTCGCTACAGCAATCTGCTCGATAGTCATAGATTGCCAACGAGTCATTAATGTACTCACTAGTCTACCAGCATAAGCAGATAAACACTCATCTTCCTTTGGTTTCCCACTATTAACTCGAATTATCACTGCAGCCGGAGTTTCGACCGAATCATATCGGGCCAAAAAGAGTTCTTTAAACTGAGTCCAATTCATTCCCGCATAGCTTATTTGTGAGAACCAGGACGAAGCGGTCCCTCTTAATGCTTTACTTAAGGCTATTATTAGTGCACTTCCTTGGATCGGTTGTTCTCCAAGGCAAAGATCGACCGTTCCACACCAGGCTCGTGCGTCTGTATCTCCTGCGCCGTCGGGGTTGAATTCGGGAAATACGATTTTCGATGATCGTACGGGAGCCACCTCCTTCAATGTTTGTATAAGTTCAAACATATTTCGATTCTGCACATCGAACATCATCTTCCAGTTGGTAGTTTCCATCTCTTGTTGCACCGAACCTTCTGATACGGAACCTTCAATGTTTTCGTTAAGTTCCTGCAAGGATCCCACTTCTGATGTCGGAGAGACAGCCGTTGGCTGGTCAGGGGCGGACATAGTTGCTCTTGCAGGAGCTTGTCTTACACGTAATTTAATGTATAGCTTATCACTAATCACTATTTAACATAAACCTAATTCACTTATAATATTTCTATCTCTAGTATAGTCTTTGCTATTTCGCTAACAATAGAGTATCACGTACAGGGCGACGCGACAACGAATCCACCCTGCCTCTAGAAATCTCAATGCTGTTTATCTTTTCATTACCAACCACTGGCTCAGTTCGATTGCAACTGACTCTTAAAAATCAGCATCTTCTAGGGCTGTGGCTACGTTCGACAAAGGCTCTGGTTCTCAAAGCCTCCATCTCGCATCCCCCTCTACGCCACTCATTAGGCTTAGGGTCTACGCTTAATCTTAATACTAACAAATATACCTAGACTAAACTTTAAACCAAATACGGCTCAATAGTCTCAATATTTAGATTTAAATAAACACCACAGCCGTGAGAAAGAGCGTCCAGAATATCACGCGCCGACATATATATATATATATATATATATATATATATATATATATATATATATATATATATATATATATATATATATATATATATATATATATTGTTTTTTTTTTCGGAAAAAGCTTGAAAACAATAAGAAGGAAAAATCTCCCCAATCCGGCTTCAAGCTTCAAAATTTTGATATCTGACACACGATTTTTCAGATTTTTAAAATGTGTCGATCAATATGGTCGTTTTCAAAAATTGTAGAGAATTCAAATCAATTTGAAAAAGTCTGAAAGAAAAACTGAGTGCCTTTCAAAGTGAGAACCAGCGTACAAAAAATCGCGGGCCCAATCCGAGAGGTCAAGGGTAAAAACCAGGTCGAGTTGACGTGAATGCCCCATATATATATATATATATATATATATATATATATATATATATATATATATATATATATATATATATATATATATATATATATATATATATATATATATATTATTATATATATATATATATATATATATATATATATATATATATATATATTATATTGATAATACCGCCGCCGCCGATGTACAAGACCTAGATATCCCGACTTCACCCGACTTCACCCGAGTTTACCCGAGTTTACCCGAGCTTACCCGAGTTTACCCGAGTTCACCCGAGTTTACCCGAGTTTACCTGAGCTTACCCGAGTTTACCCGAGCTTACCCGAGTTTACCCGAGTTTACCCGAGTTCACCCGAGTTTACCCGAGTTCACCCGAGCTGACCCGAGTACATCCGAGTACACCTGAGTACACCCGAGTTTTCCCGAGTACACCCGAGTTTACCCGAATTTACCCGAGTACACTCAAGTAAACCCGGGTTTACCCGAATACTCCTGAGTTCACCCGAGTACTCCCGAGTACACCCGAGTACTCCCGAGTACACCCGAGTTCACCCGAGTTTATCCGAGTTTACCCAAGTTCACCCGATGTATTCGTATGTGCTCGGGTGTACTCGGGTAGACTCGGAGTTCATTAGGATTTACCTGAGTGTATTTGGGTACACCCGAATTCAGTTTACCCGAGCACAAATCAAGACGAATGCGAACACTTCCTTGTTTTTGTTGATACAACCTTTCAATTTGAGGATATCATTGATCAAAATCTGGTGAATTTAAATATCGTAAAATAGGTTTGCAAGGAAACTCCGGAACAGCGGTTCATAAAATTTTGAAATAAATCAGGGACACCACTTCCACATAATATAACAAGATCCTAGAAGAAGAGTAAAATCAAAAGTATTGACGTTTGAAGGTGACTGACTTGACGTATAATGTCCTGTATTAAAATATTATGATTAAAATTCACTCATTATTAAAATCGTTTGGTTTGGCAATACTTATATTCAAATCATGGTATATCAGTAATGGAAGAAGCTTCTATAGGTATGTTGTTTTCAAAAACCAAAAAACTACTGAAGTTAGTGTAAATTCTTCCGGTACGAATGATGTGTTAAACGACATATTTTATTAATATATCAAATATTAAATTTTGGGTAGATATGAATTATATATGTATGTTTTTTATCATAACATTTCAAATGATTAAGAAAAGGCTGCTTGGGGCCCTAAGATTTGATGGCTGTTAGCCAGCTTTATAATATTGAAGAGCTGCTGAGCGCTTGTAAAAATTTTTTAAATGAATGTGTCAATTTCTTTTCTTTGGTTAACCTTTTCCGAAAAGTCTTGATACGTGTACTGAAAGTGAAATTTTTGTTTTAAAAAATTTAGTATTCTAAAGTTTTTACATTACTATTTATCATCTTTTCGGTGTTTCTATTATTTTGAATAATTTTAACCAGTTGAAATATGGACTACGTGCATAATATAGAATGTTATATAAAAGCAGACGGAAATTGTTTATTCAGGGGTTTATCCTACTTTGTCTATGATTCCCAAAAGCAGCATAAATTTTTGAGACATACAATTGTCGATTATATTGATTGTAATTGGGAATTATTCAAAAATTTTGTAGCTG
>OX451209.1:9884489-9896989 GCA_949628255.1 Macrophya alboannulata
GAATATTTATTACTACGTGGTTCAAAAGGATAGCGACCGTCCCTGGCACATATCCCCACCCATTTGCCCCTCGCCTTGTATTCCGTGTTCCGAAAGTACAAAGAGGATATGATTCAAATTGCTAAATCCAAATCTATGACTTATCAGGGTTGGGTTCGGTGCAGATTTGAGCCAATGAGAAATATGATTTTAAAAGAAATTACGGTAGTCTTTTCTTATCTCACTACTCATTGGCTCAAATTCGAACCGAACCCGACTCTGACCCACTGGTGGAAACTAAGTTATTTACGCATTTGTTAGATGGTAAATGGTATTTTCCTATACGTCTTATAAATCTCCTTTTAAAAAATATAGCTGGTGCTTTTTAAACATAATGCTCAAAAATATGCTGCAAATAGAATGAATGTAATAGAATGAAATGTAATTCGCCCAAATCGAGCTAAGCTTTCTTTACATTTTCTTACACTTTGTATAATAGAAAAGTCATGCAATTGTTTATCGATTCACATAAATCTATTAATTTTCAAAAAGCAGTTGAACTCGTGCGTATTTTGAAGATTATTATTATTGCACCGGAGGCTTATATCCGTTAACGCGCATTTTGAAGAAGCTATTTAAAACCATAGAGTTAATACTAAAGTTAGAGAGTGGGCATATAAGTGGAAGCGCACCTCTAGAAGAGAGAGAAAAGGAATCGGTTGACCGCTCTCCGTCTTTGTCTACTCGCTTCTGATTGGCGCTTCATGCCGCGAAAGCCAATCAGAAGCGAGTAGACAAGGACAGAGAGCGGTCAACCGATTCTGCATCTCTCTTCCAGAGGTGCGTTCCCACTTGTACAAGCTGCCATACCTTGCTCTCTTTATTTAATATTAACTCTATACTTAAAACACATCGCAGCAGGAAATTCATAAAAATAGTTGGCTACTTTCCGCAAGGATATAAGCCTTTGGAGCAACAACAACATCATAAAAATAGTCTGGCTGCTTTCCGAAAGGATATAAGCCTAACATATATCAATCAATCATTTCATAAAAATAGACTTGTTGAAAAACAATAAAAAAAAGTCATGGCTTAGCAGAAAGAAAAAAATTGTTTGACAGAACTTTGTATTTCAAATATAATCAGGGAAACCATTTCTTTATTGCAATTCAAATACAGTTCGATTCCATTTTTCTATTTTTCATTTGAAATGGATCTGAGTTTGCATTTTACCAGCCCTGAACTCATAGTTATATGAGTGATTGAAACTTTGGAGCAGTGAACAAATATACTCCATAAAAATATAATTTATTGACGATGAAAATATAATATATTAATAATATAAAATTTACAGAACTTGAGGGCCGTGAAGATACCATGGAAGACAACGGGGAAATTGTAGCAGTCGAGGAAATTGGTAAGTTTAATTGACACTCATAAGAGATTCATATTTCTTATAACTCTCTTTGTTATTTTTAGGGAGAGGAAGGAGTGGCAATGGATGAAGAGTAACGTCTGAAGGAGAAGGAACGGCAGAAATGAGACAAGAACAAGAGACAATTATGAAAGAATTATAAAATAAGATAGTAGGTGAAATAATTCGTGGCTATAGCTATTTTTAACATAAGCCAGTTATTGAGGCTAGTTGGAAATGTAATATTACGAAGTTGGTGTTTCTAATCTAATATTTCAGTATGTTTCTTAAAACCTAAAATTCTAATGATTAAATTTAATACTTTGCATCTTGATTTTCCCGTTTGTCATTTTCCTCCTATAAAATACCTGTTCTTCAAAACGTCTATCTCGAACGATTAGCAACACGAGCTGAAACAAAAATGAAAAATGAACAATTACTTTTTAATTTCAGTTTAAGAACCATTTTAATTGTGTGTTTATTTACGTTATCTTACCAAATACACGGCCCCTTATAAACTGTTTTTTCGATGTCAGTTAGACCTTGGCAAATCATAGCTTCGCCTGTATTCACGTTCTTGATGTTCTTTTTCCAGTGTCAGTCTAAACACAAACGAAAAATCAGTCAACCAACTAATCATTCCTATAGAATATATGAATTTAATTATTTATTTGTTCATTTTTTCAGTACGTAAGAATCGTAGGTACCACTTTGGGAATTTTTTCTGCAGAATCTTCAAACAATGCCAAATACCCTGTAGAATTGGTACCGGAATCGAAGGCGTGTCTTTAGTCGAAAAAGATTATTTTGAATTTTTTTTTTTGCAAAAAATTGATCTTCCCGTGTCGGGAAAATTATGACTTTAACATAATCGCAATGAAGATGAGAAATTAGAAAGTTAATGCTTCGATGCATTTTTTGAGCGACCAATATTTTCTAAGATATACTGATAAAACACAAAATAAGGTAAATCCTGAAGAGTGACCTTTGAAAATCTGAAAAAAATTACGGAGCCCCTAAGTAGTACTACAAAATGGCAAAATTCAAAAAATATCCGGTAAGTTGACCGGAAAAGGTGGGCCAGTTGACAAAGAATTCCTTATATGTAAATTCTTTTGGACTACAAAATAATAAGAATCTCTGTGTAATGAAATTAATGGTGAATCCGCCATATTTCATCAAACTCATTTGATTAATCAAACAGAAACATGTCAAACCTGATAAATTGAATGCTGTAAAGGCTCTCTTCTATTTTAAGTGGAATTCATTGAGTAATTCGAAATATACAATTTTTTTTTTTTTTGTTCAAGTAAAATTTATATGTAAATTACAAGTTTTCTATTTATTCATACCTTGTAAAGTAATTGCTCACTCTCGAACATAAATTGCAGCATGAGGTTTTATGAGGGTGGTCTCCTTAGCGCCATCAATTTTGTTTTGCAAATCGTTGCAACATAACCACGACCCTGAGGCTCGTTTGCAATAGGCAATATAATGTCCGGAGTGATGATGGACGATACCGGCTAGTCTGAAATTTGAAATTTACAATAATGATCATTAAACATTCTAATATTGCAATTCCAAAAATTTTTAAGGAAACTCAATTTACCGATATCTTTTTCCCAACTCCAAAGTGATGGGAAAATCCTTTAAATGGCATTCCATTGTTTTCTTCATGTCAGACGACTCTCTTATATCCAGTTCAATACATAAATGAATATTTAATTGATTTTCCTCTTTCATAAGTCCTGTGCAACCTGGCTGTCGACATTTTATATTAAAAACATGAGCGTCATAAAGAACCGCTTCTTGCAATGCTTGATATCCATTTTTCTTGACGATTTTCTCATTGATTGAAAGAAATAATACTTGTTCTGTTGCTTTTTCGATACAGTGTACATTGCTACAGTAATAAGTTTTGTATCGAGTAGGCTCATCACTGAATAAATTTTTCCATATCCGTGTGATAAAGTCTTCTGCGTCTATTTCATATGGAGATAAGGACGTCGAGTTGCTATTCCTCGTAATTGGGTAGAATTCATTAAGAATTTTTAAACGTTCGTAACAAATTTGTTCACTAACTCCTTTTTTCAAAAAATTGGCGACGAATTGTAGGGTAGTATTCTTTGAATTTTGTATAAATAAATGATATGTAGGATTGTCTAGTGCACAGAATTGTATAATATGGACAAAGGCATCAAAGCCACAAGTATTTTTCACGAAAACTCTAATATCAATGTACTGTACTTTCTTTATTTCAGATTCTTCTAAATCGAAGTTCCATGAAAACTGTGAATACTTTATTTTTATTATATTGCTGATTAGTCCATTGATTAATAGAAATCCCCGTCTCCTGGATGATTTCCTTTCATTCAGTATTTTGATTTCTGGAAAGGGTTGGAAGTAAAATCCTTTCGGTTCAATGATTTTTTGAGCTTTTACAACAGGTTCCATCTTTGTTTTCACCGGTACCTTCGGTTCATTCTCAGTGTTTTGATCGTTGCTTGGTGGATGTACTTCAAGAGAATCCATGCCATCATCAAGGTACTTTTGGTTATCAGGATTTTCTTCCATTTTCTTTTCAACGATTTCAGCCGTAGTTTTTATTCCATCAAATATAAAGCTTTGTGCACGTGACGTAAATTCTTCCGCAGTTTTCAGAAGATTTTTTGAAACTTCTTGGTCTACCTTTGGATCAGATTCTTTGTTCAGAGCACGAATAATTTTTAATACCTCCGTATCATTCGGCATCAGCATAGCATATGAATGATCACCCATTGGTGTACTGGTAAATCCTGGATTCATGCAAAATGAATCGTATGATTGGGACTTAGGAGTTTCTGATGTTTCGATGTTTAATTTTGTATTTCCGTCTAGATGGTTGGCAGGGATATCAAAATAGTTCTCTCCACAATTGAACAGCGTATCGTTTATTACTCGGCAGTCTACTTTCTCATTCTCCATTGAATTGAGATTGTCATCAACGAAATCATTCTCCAGCACCTGATAATCAAGAATTTGAGAAAGAATAAATGAAGTGTCATGGATTGGGGATTCTTCCTTTGGTATGGTGTAATGCTTCTTCAATATCGTTTCATCGTTTGAACACTCATTCTCTACAATAAAAACTTGTTTATTCGTAAGTCCTTTCCATTTTTCATAAGTCAATACGTCGGAATCATCAGTCAAGTGGAGTCTTTTTGGTGGGGGTTCTGAGCTACCCTCCTCACCTATATTACTTTGAACAGTTTCATCTCGATGAAGTGGAGGTGACAGAACTTTCTGTTGATGATTAAAATGTTTTAATTTTGCAGCCAGGAAATTGCTACCACCTTTCAGGTTATCCAGGTGTTCAATGACAAATCGAGGTGCTGAGCATGGTAATTGTGTGAATTGGAAAATTCGTGCTCGCATTTGTGCAAAATAACCCTCTTGATATGCAGTTGAAGCATGCTTTTTATCACAAGGAATCGCTGCAGCTGTCCACAGAGGGAACTCTTTCGCAATTCGCTCTAATTCTTTGATGAAATCTGGTAAATAGAAAGCGTTCACTGATGCCTCTGATACTTCAGAGTTGGAAGTTTTGGCCGATGCTATCAATTTTTTAATAAATTGATGTGTAATTGTTCCACTATCACCTTCTTCAAACGATGTAGATGCCTCTCCTTTTAATTCTTGGTAACATGTCATTGAAGCTTCAAGATTATCAATAGTTGCCTTTCGAATACTCATAGATTTTTCCAATTCTTTTCTAGCGTCCAAAACAGTAATTTCGAGCGTAGATGTTGAAACCACACTGTCTTCGTATGGCTGTAGTGCAACGATGCAAATGAGAAGAAATAGTCGTTGAAATTCTTGTACACTCTCAGCGTCCACCATCAACGCGACAGAACGAATGAAGAAATTTTTGATGTACGGGTGGTCTTTGTGTATCAGACATTTCCATTTGGACACAAGAGACATGAGGTGCGCCACATCTATTCGAATAAGAGTTTTTGCTGGCCGAGATTTTGTCTTTTGTCCGGTTGTGGCCCATATGAAACAAGTGTCGATGTAGTCTTTCAAATTCATATTATTGAATGTCAAGCAACAGGACATTGGTATTGCACGTGCATAGTCCGAAAGTGCTTCACCTGGAGCTGGAGCACCAAGCCTCACCCAGAATTTAAGCCAATCTTCAATAAATTCTTGCGTATGATTTTCTGTCACCATTTGGTAAACACAAATTGTTTTCCCTTCGAAGTTGATGGTCACGGTATATAAAAATATATGACCGGTCATCTTTCCTGGACAAATTTCAAATTTTCTGACCACTCGACCTGTGGCATCAATGGAAATTTGAGATAAATTGCGTAAGACTCGAACATATTCTTTAAAGACATGTGTTTGTTCCTGGGTGCAGTACCAGACATAGAATCGAATGCTTCCTACGTTGTGTATGTTGTTTACGTAACGAGGATCAGTAGTCATCTTTTGAAAACTTTTTATAACATCCAATTTTTCTTTATTTTTCATACCCGCCTCTTCATTGTGCATTTCCATTTTGACTTGTCGGTAAATACGATTTTCATGAATAAAATGTGGAATATCCTCCCCAAACTCCATGTCATTTCTTAACAATCCATCTCGATAGTTGGCAGCACATTGTTTTTTTAGTTTTAATCCTACTTGCTTCCGTTCGGCACCATTAAGAGGACGTTTTACTTCTTTGTGGTACTCTCCACGAGTATCACGAGTTTCGATCGTTAGTCTTAATCCCTTGTTGCTAGGTTCCTCATTTGCTGTACCGATCATGATATTTTTACAGTCTTTCCTATCTTTGCAATAGGCCACATACTTCAAGAAATATTCATTTTTCTGAGGATTGAAATCAGTGCACACATAAGACCACTTTGCCAAAAATGCGCAGCTGAATTTGTACCTCTGCCAGAACGCTTTTGTGATGACTGCTGCCCAGGTTTTTTTTTTCAACCGCTTTTTACGTCCATTTGGAATATCATCTGGTTTGATTGAGGTCCAGTCTTCATTCGAAATCAACAGATCAAACTTTTCAAATTTTTGTTCATTGTGTAGACTCTCGGGTACATAATCATCGTCTACATCTGAATCATAGCTTTCTTCCACATCAGATTCTGGGACTTCTTCAATTAGGTAAGGTTTCAATTTTGGAGAGATTAATACACCTTGGTTTTGTCGAGCTGCTGTCAGATCACCTCGTTTATTAGTTCTGACATGTGTATATACAGAACGAGCTATCCATCTTCCATTTAGATCCTGACTCATTTGTGTCCATAATATATCCCCCAATGGTGGGAAGTCATTTGTTGTGAAACGATCAATATATTTTTCAATTAATTTAATAATTTCCACTTGCGTAACGTTCGGTTTTCGGCCAACTTTTGTGTCAAACCCCTGAAAATGATAAATTTTTGAAATAAAGCTTATGAAACTTAAAAGAAATTTATCGAATAATATTATCAGTCTTTTATTTTTTCAGTTGAAGTTTAGGAAGATCATATTTATTAGTGATATACAAAATACTCGTTGTACACAGATGAACATTAAGGCGATGCAATAGTCTTTCTCAACCAACAGAAATAACTAATTCAATATTTTCGCTATTATCAAACTAATAATCAACATAGGCTGAAATTCGACAGTATATCTCGTTTATGATGTAGAATGGCGAAAGTCACTCACGTCCTGAAACTAAGAAGACAAACAAATTACACATTTTTATCGACAGCTAACATCTGCTACTATCTAATCATGTAGGCCGGCTAATGCAAAGATTTTTACATGGAACAGACCTTCCACCATTCCAGAAGAATCAATGAGTAAAACTATGTTTGACATTCCCGATTTTGTTTAATTTTTACGAGATGAAATAAAAACTGAAATTATTAATATACTTTCACGTCAGACTTTCAACACGTTTTTATTGATATTTTCGTCATCAGAAAATAAGAATGTGATGGCCATTGTTGGTTTTTAAGTGGGAAAGACTTTAATCGGGAGTTCGTTGATGACTATTGTATCGCTTTAAAATGTAACGGGGCGAAAAATAAATTGGTAGACCTTTTTATTTGGTCCCATGTCTTTTTCTTATGTACTGTACAATAAACAACCAATTAAACCTCTTTCTTAATGAACAGGTCTAGAAAACTACACTGCTTTTTATTTTGTTTTTCTGTCATAGTGCAAACTAATCCCAGAAAGTATTTACTTTGTTTACTGTTTATAACAGCCAATCGCGACAGTCATTTGTTTTTGTCTCGATTAATGTTTAAGATGGCGAGGCGAGTTTTCAAATAAAAAGAGCGCGTAATTCAAAATGTGTTTAAAATTTTTTTTTTTAAAGCATCGTACTGTTTCAACTCTCAAAGCCTTTTTGAACAAAAATAAATTATCTTTGACTCTGAAGACATAATTTGTGCGAAGGCTTGTATTTTAATAATTGAAGTAAAATAATGTAAAAAATATATTGAGTAAGGTTATGTTTCGTTGAAATATACACGAATTGTAAATATTCTCGAAACGGAATGAATAAAATTGAAGTTTCGTACTATTCAAATGAAAATGTAATATTTTGGCTAAATTTGGTAAATCGTTGCCGAGGTCAGAACTCGGAGCGGTAGGACTAGACAGATGCCGCTTTACCAAGTCAGCTTTTATTTCTTAAGATTCAAACAATGATAACCAATCTTGCTAATGACGAATATTGAATTGAAGAAATCAATTTCGGAACTTTACATTGACTGTTCGTAAAATTAGCGAATGTTTATTAATTATGTTCATAATTAATTGATTACCTACTTCGATATGAAATTTGGTAATTCACTCGAAAAGAACGATTCAATGGATACTTCAATATTCAATAATTACTCAAACAATGAATATATTTCCAACAAACTATCTATTTTTAATGTATGTATGTAATGATATGCCTTATAGGCATCTAATGTCCTATTTTTTGTTGGCAAGACGTTTACTTTTCATAAAAAGATGCTTTTTAGACTTTATTCAGGATAGTTGACTTTCAGTTAAGAAAATATGGGACATTAGATACCTATAAAGCATCTTACAAACAACATCATGAGTATATAATTGTGAACATAAAGAGAAGCTATAACCCATAGATGACCAATTGAAATTTTCTTCACCTTATCTAATTTATTGGTGACAATCGTCTCCTTTTGTACCGATGCTGCAGGAAGATTAGAGATTTTCGAAATAATCTGCTGCTGATATACAGAGTGAGTCACGAGAAACTCCGAGAATGGGAGGAGCTTGGCCGATGAATTAGGCCCTGCAGCTCGATGAAAAATCATCTCACAGAAATTAACAAGAGACAAAAGTGTGGTAGATTTCATAGGCTAAAGAATGCGGAAAATTTAAATTACGAGCACGGGGTATCGAGCTGCAGGGCCTAATTCATCGATCAAGCTCCTCCCATTCTCGGAGTTTCTCGTGACTCACCCTGTATAGAATTCAAATTGAAACGTACATTCAGATACAATGTTGAATAAGGTGGAAAAATTATTTAATGTTTCACCTGAATAGCTAGCACCAACAGAACTCTTGTGTTCTCGAGCTTGACCACGTAAATTATTTCCATTGGTTATTTGATGAGTTTGACGAAGTGACAATGTGTTGAACTAAGCACCACTAGTATTGCCGTTGAGTGTGCTTCTACACTCAACGGTATCGCTGGTACCACTGCTGGTTTGAGATTGAAGTTTTCCGATAGTGTGAATGGAATAATCGAGGTAGTTGCAGCCGAAGAGCCGACATTCAAGCTAGGACTGAATAAATAGTTGCTGTTATTGAAACATTATTCCATAACTAGTCCTACATATCAGAGTGTTAGTGATACTGTCGTCGTTTGAGTACTTGAAAGGCCCTGGTAACATAAAAATTTCAAATTATAATAATCAAATTGATTTTGATAGTGTCTTTTATTTTTTAATTATAGATAATATTATTACAGCGACCTCCCTGTATAATCAAGAACGCGTGAGATTGTGATAGTTGATTTCTTGATACAATCACTTATAGGACTCGGCACTTATTTCGCTATTTCAAATGCAAGGATAAGTTTATGTAACCGAAATTGGAATCATGATCATGACTGATTAAATTTCACACATGCTTCATGTAACTGCTGAACACGGTTAAGAGCTAATGATTTAACCTACCATCTCATTTTGTATTTCTGTCATATGTATCCCTTGCTCGTCTCACTTTCTGTCGTTCCTGCTCCCTCAGACGTTGCTCCTTATCCATTGTCAGTTTTTCCTCTTCCTAAGAGAATAAAATTATCATCATAAAAATATGAAGTTTTCTGGAGTTGCAATTGAACTCACTAATTTCCTTTGGACTGCGGCAATTTCTCCATTGTTACCTTCCATGGTCCTCTCACAGCCCACAAGTCCCCGCAACAGTTGTTCTATAAACCGCACTAAAATTGATGTATTTTGTCCGGTGTGAAGCAATGATCTACTCCAAAATGGAGATATTTCTATAATAAAGGTTAGTATTATAATGTGTTTTTATAAAGTAAATTTACCTACTGCTCCAAAGTTTCAACCACGCGTAACTAATACTGTCATGGCGGAAAGGCAGCACCACTGTGGCAAAGGGAAAAAGGGTGGGGATGTATACCAGGGACGTCGCTATAATCCTTTTGGACCACGTAGTGATAAATATTGATAAATAACTAAGCATGATTTTCCAAATAATGAAACATGTTCCGATTGATTTTCCAAATCATTTGGAGTCGATAGAAACTTTTATTTTTTAAATCGGTTGGTATGTCTGCCGGCTATACGCTTAATTGCATTCGATTGATTATTAATTATCTATTATTTTCCAAATTACGAAAATGATTTTCTAAATTGGTCCAAATAATTTCCAAACGATTGGGAACATTCATTTTCGAATATCTTGAAGTGGTCTGCCAAGTATACTGAGGTCACTCTGTCGTAGCCTTCGCTGTAGAGAGGATACGTCTGAGCGTTTTTCTTTGTTGAGACTGCACGTATTGAGTTCTGCGAGATTCTAAGTAGTGAGCCACGAGGCCTTATTGGTTTTATTTGTTAGCGACAATTGTGTGAGAGTGAGTGAGCCGAGAGCGATTTCGAGATCCCACGAGGGAAGTGCGATGGATTACGCCCGCGAGGGTGTTCTTTTTGTCGCCTGGCTGGAAGACGGTAAGCGTTAGTTCACTTCGCCTATGGTAATTTGAATCCGGCAACGGCCATCCGCCATATTGCCTTGGTCTAAGCCACGAGGCTTAATTATTGTGGATCAAATTAAACTGATCTCCGAGGTGGTAGGCCGTTACCTGTGTCCCCGTAGAGTCTAGTAAAGTCAAGTTTCTGATAAATAAATAAATTTCCGCGTCAAGTATAGTACAAGCATTGTTCTAGTCAGTCGGGTACTGTCGCACATGAGTGCAAGCGAGACAGCCTGAGTCGGTGACTGTCGTCCTCTCCCTTCCTCCCACGAGGAGAGTCAGGCATACTAGCAGGCGCAAGCCTGTCGAGCCGGTAGGCTGTTTGATAGTTCTTAAGCTTAGTAAATATTAAATTCTTAAAAATTGCTAGCCCACGAGGCAGAGTTAGATTAGGTAGGATAGTTAATAGTAGAATAAGTTAAATAAAACGGTGGTCGGTAAAGCAGGGGCCTAGCCTCAGTCCAGAAGAGACCTCGAGTCTGTAATAATTCAGTTTTCTTTGTTATTGTTGATCTTATTTTCTTTATTATTTTACACCGCCACCGAGTAGCTTCCAAGAAGCAGTTTGTTGTATTTGTTACCTAGTTTTAAGTTGCTGCGAGGCATTGTTGTATCGAGCTAAGCGATAGTTTTTCCTGTTATTGCTCTCCTACGTGGAAGCCGGATCTTGTCTACGATTAATGTTTGTAAAGCTCGATAAACTGTTTATTTAGATCCGAGGGGTGACACCCCGAGGGGCATGATCGCTACGGCGTTATTATAATTCTGTTTCCTTTTTTTTCTGTTGTTATTAACGTCACCGTGTGATATCTAGTTGTTTTTATATAATAAATTTCTCTTATTTTGTTAAAAGTTATCTGGCACGAGTCGTTATTGTGTACGCTACTCCCTCATATGATCCCGACCCCTCTCCGCGGTACTGCAGCTAGTCGCCGCGTATTCTTTCAGTGTCTTTTCGCTTGTTAATTTGTTTTCATTTTTTTTTGCTGTGTCTAGTGACGAAGATAGTTCGTCTGGCACCCAAAATTCAATTTAATTATTTTCTTTTAGATCTTTTGCCAGTTATTGTCGACTGACTCGGTCTCGAGGCCTAGCTATCCGGTCTGGACCCGAGGCCTGAATAAGGGTCACGTCACAATATATATATTGTAACGTGGCAAACGTTATGACCTCCTCCTAACCAGACTGGTGTACGTTCCCAGTCCCGCGAGAGTCCAGAGTACCGATTTCGCTATTCGAATTCTCACCGCCCTCGTCCCCAGGCGCCATCTTGGTTACCTGGCGCGGCGCTCTGCTCACCGGTAGCGTGCAGCGCCCACGAGGCGGGTGGCCAAAGTGAGAATCAGGATAGCGGAAAAAGAATTGTCAACTATTTTTCTGACTTAGCGCGAGCAACACGTGTGTGCGAGCCGGTAAAGTTCTTGGTGGCGTTATTGTGCGAGAGAGAGTGTAGTGAGAGTGTGGAGAGATATATACGACCCCTGCTATTCCCTGGATATTTTGGTGCTTTGGATTTGGATTTTTGGACGACTACTTTGGCTTCTGGTATTACGACGACCCGGCTATTGACTTGGACACGAGGATCGTACGGACGAGCACCACCGCAGCAATCCTCCCCGAACCGTCGCCAACACCAGGTAGGATCGTTCTGATCACCCCGTTATTAATTTAGTCCCGTAATTTTACCCCTAAACCACCCCACGAGTCTCGAGAGTGTCCCAGAGAGTCCCTATACCCGTGCGAGAGAACCCCTGTCAGTTAGAGTCCCGATTTGAAAATTCTGTGTACCACGTGGTTCGTCGTGCTGCGAGTTAGGGCGCCAGTCGCGCTGTTGCTGCGCGCCTAACGTCTAGCTAGTCGCGACCGCCA